>JAQFYU010000198.1:0-28969 GCA_034694905.1 Ceratophysella granulata | reverse complement strand
CACGAAATTCCGAATTAACTTCAGATGATGTGCTTTATTGATGCTCGGGATTGGTTTTTTGTTAATTCTATATTTAAATTAAATTTTTATTAATTTGGTATACTTTTTCGTCCCGGCCCCAGCATGTCCCGGCCCGGGCTTTACAAGCCCGTTCGGTCCAATGACGGCAGGGCCCTGCTCACAAGTAAGGTCTTTAAATTCAAAATAGCTCATAGAAATAGCAACTTTGCCGCAGAAAGGCTAGGGTATATATTCTGTTTTCTGTTCTATGAAATAGCTGGTCTTTTGATGTTTGAAGAAAATGTCAAATGTTAAATATTCTAATAACTATTCTACTAATATCTCTCTAATTTGTAAGTCACCATGACGGCAGAGAATCGGAAATCCGATTACTTTCGAAATGCTTATACCTATAAAACCGAATTATGTCAATACAGCCAAGGGAATAAGGGTCAAAAACCAAGAAACAGCTTTTTTTGTTTCTCATCGCGTTGTATGTGAGTTGCGTTGTGATGTGGCGTGTGACTTCTGACAACATCCGTCTTGTGCAAGTGCAACCCTGCAGTCATCATGTCCCCATTGTGTCCGTCGTTCGGGAACTGCCAAGTTCCAAGTCAAGACCTAAGATATATCTATGGGCAAGAAGGCCTAGTCAATTTTGTTTGTATACTCGTTGTGCCACATCTAAATATCTAGCGGGTGTATGACAACATAACGTGCACATAACGTTTGATTGTAATTGATAGTTGGAGTACGTGGTCCTGTCCTGAGCAGGGCACCAAATGATGTGGAGGCATTTATTAGATCCCATTCCACCGGGTAGCACGTCGTACCGGAGTTACAAACTAACTTTCGCCGAGGTCTACGGACGGACCAAGAAAAGACAAAGGAGGAGGGGAGGGGTATGACCAAAAAATTGCCTCGGGTTCTAATGTAGTGCAGAGGTAGAACCTGGGGATGCTAGGAAGTCCGCGGACGCTAAACCCTGGTGTCATGGTCAGTCAGAATGTCTACGAGACCAGGAAAGAACAGAATAAACTAACGATGATTCAAGGAGAACTATCGAGGGCAAGAAATCGACTCCCAATCAGAAGAATGGAATTTAAGATTCTTTAAATAAATGAAATGTGACTGGTCTCCAGGTCTGAGTACTGAGTGAGTGCTAGTTTAACCGAAAGAATATAGAACACCCGGAGGTTCGTGGCCGACCCCCGGCGCACCAAGTTGATTCCGATTTGCCTTGGGAAGAGCTTCCTTTTCCGGTAGCGATTTAGCGTGCGATCCGGCCGGATCGCACACTAAATCAAAGTTGTTTTTGATCTAGTGTGCGATCCGGGTGGATCGCACGCTAAACTGTCTTTTTATCTTCTGCCTTTTCTTTAAATTGATGAGTATGGGACTTATGCTAATATGACCTAAGTAACCACATGAAGCAAAAATAGCAATAAGTCGAACATATCGGATCGGATAGCATATAGCATACTTTTCTACTTGATTTATACACAGCGATGCGATAGTGGAAGATAAATCAAGTAGAAAAGTATACTATCTGATCCGATATGTTCGACTTATTACTATTTCTGCTTCATGTGGTTACTTCTTTCCATTAGCATAAGTCCCATACTTAACAATTTAAAGAAAAAGCAGAAAATAAAAAGACAGTTTAGTGTGCGATCCGGGTGGATCGCACACTAAATCAAAAAAAAAGCTTTGATTTAGTGTGCGATCCGGCCGGATCGCACGTTAAATCGCTTCCCATTTTCCGTAGAAAGGTTTCGAGGTTCCATTTTTCATGTTTCCTAAATTCGCCTTCATATTTCTAGTTGCTAAAACGATGTGAAACAAGGTCGCATGGACAATAGTGCACAAATATATCGTAAAGTACTTCTCTTTAAAAAAGTAAGCTCGTGTATTAAGTCTTTATTCAGAATATAGTCGATACAGATATACATTGAAAATTTGTAACAATGTACAAATATTTGGTTGAAAGGTCCATAGAAGTTATACAAATATAGATTTAAAGCAATCTAATACTGATGATGGCTCACGTGAAGGATAAACTGCGGTTAATTATAGCTTCGGCTGGGAATGAAGATCATGTACAATACTGAAACTGGTAACGGCAAACTCTAATAGCTCAGTCGATATGTCTTGACTTTTTTCATATTTTTGGCGTATTTATAGCACGTTTCAGATTTCCATTGGCTGTATGAGTAGTAGATCATACCAGTTGCCAGGATAAACCGGTCAAGGCTAAAATATGAAACCAAAACAAGAATAATGTAATAATCACCGCATATTAATATTTGCGTTATAATTCGATAAAATGGTGTATTGTTGAATAAAGGAAAGTCTTACGTTCCATACGGATACACGAAGAGGACGAAAATGAACGGCACGAGTCCCATATGCCGCTGGCGTTTATACATCATTTGCAATTCTGGGGACTTGGCAGTCAGAGTTGGGCTCTGTATTACAACCTGAGAATAGTAAAGATACTAATTTATCTTAATTAATAATTAATCTCAGTTTTTTTATATTCTGTTCCTTCGAAGAAGGAAACACTTACTTACCTGATTCAATCCTATCATAGATGGCAAATCTAGCATTAGGCAAGTCCCGTAGAACATTGTCCAGGCCGCAATGTGTACCCACACGAATACGTCATACTCTAGTAAAAAATCGTACTTCCACAATTGCACTGGTATGATTTGCCAAAATCTCATTAGGACCTGGAAATAAGCATACAAACTACAGTGTACCTTGTTAAAAGTTGATTCATCTAAAACTTGTGTTTTGAATATTATTAACTTCAACAGCACACAGAATCTACGACAAATGTCAAATATCATTTGCACTAAAATGTACCTGAAGGGCCAACCCGGTGGTTGCTGTGTACAAGGGCTTGTCAATTTGATACTCGTAGCGGAGTGTATGCCATACGCCCATCATATGATCCTTCAGAAATCTGGAGGACAGCAAACTATGTTGTAAGGCGAAGAAGACAAAGAGTCCGATATTACTCAATGCTTTGATGATATTCGAATCCGCCCAACGTCCACTCTCGTAAATATCCGTCACCCAACCTAAAGCAAGTAAGTACGAGCAATATAGTTAAGAAAACAGTTTAACCGTTGAGTTTTACCGATGTCAATAATAATTTGTATCATTGTTTTACAACTACAATGCCTCAATGCCTACCTATAAAGCTTGTCGCAGTAAATGCCTCATGGAATACCGGATCTGAATATGCCGATACATCCGCCATCCAAATTCCAAACTGAACCATGGACCAAACCGAGAGTCCATAAGAAATAAGGATGACAAGTAGCTTCACTAAGGACTTGAACCTTGCAGTGAATGAAAATTCATTCGAGTCGTCATACTGGTTCGTTTCAGTTACAGGATACAAAACTTTTTCCAGATTAGTGTCTTCTTCCTGAATACTTTGTGATGTTCTTTCAGGTACGGGAATCTCTTCAGACATCTCTCAATTTAAAAAATTTTAGAAATATTATTTTGATTCCAATTTCATGATGTAAATACGCTGTGTTGTTCAAATCTTTCAACTTTTCACAGGTCTGTCTGGAGTCTGGAGGAGAGGGCATTGCCTCTATGATAAATTGTTTCATACTTAACAACATACCCTGGAACGCGTCAGTTGCGTGTTTGCAGTTAGAAGGAACCGAACCGACAGCCGACAGCAGCGACCACCAGCGACAAGACAAGTGATAGTGATATACAACTTCAGAGATCAAATTCAAGATTCAGGTTTCAGGTCTGTTGGCGTTGTTGGCAGTACCAGACCCAGACACCAGACGATAACTCCAGCAGGATAACGACCGCGACTCGCTTTGTATTTGTCACAGGTAATTGGTAATACTTCTCAAACCTCAAATCAAAATTATGCTCGATATGAATGTTGTTACAATTTGAAAACACAAACAATCCATAATCCCGCCACTTCTCCCTCCCACCAACAACAAACCGGTCGTGTGTATATGTTGTGCTTCGTATGTTGTGTTGGATTTGGATGCGTTGTATTGTGTTGTTTTTATGTATTATATCCTACCGTGTTTGTGTGAGATGCTTCACATTCATATTTCACATTCCTCTCTTCATCGAATACATAATAGCAAATAGAAAGGGGTATAATTGTAGGTATATCAATCGATTTAAATGGATGGATGGCGTTAGGATTTGTTTGGGGTTTGAGTTTCTGAACGAAATGTTTAAGTATATAATTTGGAAAGCAGTTTAATAATTACTTTTGAAAAAAACTTTTTCCTATTAACTTATGTAAATGTCAATTCAATTCGTTGTTCCGAGATCCGAATAGCTTGCTCAATTTGGGCCTCTCCCGTTTCGTAGCCCAAGCTGGTAGGCAGTTCAATTCAATTAAGTACCCAACAATTTAGGTTTGTTTTGGAAACAACGGAGAGCGCTTTGCATGATCCGCGCGCGCGCAAGAGATTGGCATCAGAAGAAAAGCTTTCTATAGTAAATATGTCTGTCAGGATTACTTGTACAGAAGCTAAACGCGGAAATTCCATAGTGATGAATCATGAACCGATTTTCATTTTTTTTTAATCAAGACTGTTGACTTGAAGCCCTTCACAAATAATATTGGCTTTTCCAATTCCAACGGGAAAATTACTAATAATGGCCTCTGGTAATTATGATCCCTACCATTCTACCTACCCTTCCTTCTCACTTGGCTTGTCTCTATGTACCACTACTCGGTCGTACCTGTTGTACCTAATACATACAATATACAATACATACAATACACATACATACATAGAATGAATGCCATTGAATTGTACACAGACAGACCATCCTAGTCGCCTATCTCATTTCGATCTGTCAATAAGTGTTTTCTTCTTCTCTGTTGTTGTTGTGGTTAGGTTGACTACTGTGTCGTAGTGGTGGACTGAGTTGAAAAACCGCGTTGATCCAAGAGGAAGATGACAAGCTCTGTGCATTTCTGACGAGCCGTAGAGAGCAGATCGCTGTCAGGGGCGGGACGTGTGTTTGAGAAAATTTGCCCTCCTTGTTCGTCTGTCTATCTTTCGACTGCTGTTGCTCCTTTGTCGGAACGACGAAAACGAAGACGAGAGATTTCTTTTCGTTTGGGGTTGGGTGCTGCTGGTGGATGTGAGCGTGTGAAGCTGAGGAGGAATATGAATGGACGGACACTACAATTCCGCCACTAGGTCCCACCCTCAATGGCCCAACGTGGACGGGGAAATTCCACAGAGATCCTGCGTCAGGGCTACTTGGCCAAGAGGTCAGAGGCACAGTCCCGATTCTCCCCTCTCTCCAATCGTCTCAGATGGTTCTGCCTCACCAAAACAGCCCTAACCTACTACAATTCGGACGGAGAGGTAATTAACAACTACAAACTAACACATTTTTACTCACTTTCCTCATTTCACATTTCATGAGAGTGGTGACCACGGATGAGGGTTTTAGGAATAGGAGCGCAATCAACTGGCTTCTGCAAGGGGGCTAGGTCGCATAGGTATAAAATGCATCAGTTGGAAAGGATGCCCGAATTTATTCGAGTTTCTGAAAATCCGCAGAGCTCAGAGCTCGTACGGAGCTCGTAACGCGCAATCACATCGACATCAATCTTAATGTTTTCATGAAACTTAAGTGTCAATCGATAACGCTTCAGTTTCAAGTTAAAGCGCGATGCTGTAACGCAAGTATTCAATCAACCCGTGACACCATTAGAAAGGCAGTCACAAAGAACGCGTAGTTTGTAGTTTTGGGCCTTGTGTCTTAATGTTGGAAATTCAGAACGCCAAATATAATGCGAATGTGACATAGTGCTTCTCTGGCTTTGGCTGCCGTCGGTTTCACCATGTTTGATCGTTCTTTGGCGTACCACTTGAGGCTGGACTATGGTTGTAACTTCAGTTTTCTTATTGCAGATGATGAATAAAAGAAAGAAGTCAGTATAGTTGCATTGCATTCCCAATTCCGACTGGGAATTCAATTCAGAATTCCATACTCGAGTTCCTGATTGCTAAAGAAGCGTTCGAAACGTATGAACCTGACACACGGAAACAAATAGACGTGGAACACCGTTGTCTGCTGCTATTTGTTTCCGTATATCAGTTTCGGACGTTTCGGACGCTTCTTTAGCAATCAGGAACACGAATTGAGTCTGGAATTCTGAATTGAAATAGAGAATGAGCAATGAGAATGAACAAAGTCAAAAGTATAATGTACTCAAAATCAAAATGTACATGTGTACTTGAAACGAACGCTTCGTGTTCTTACGTTTATATTTTTGTAAGTACTTTAGTTTTATACTCGTAAGTTACTTTTCGTAGTAAACTGGTGTCAACTATACCAATTGCCTACGTACCAAACCTACTGTACTACATAAAATATTTCACTACTCTCTTATGTCACTTTACGAGACCGAATCAATTGGCTATAAGTTGATATGCATACGAATGCGGCTTAAAACATTCCTTTCGTATTTGGTAATGCAATAATACATATATATGTATAATGGTTATGGATCCTCGTTGACATGACCATTCTATGTATGTATCTTGTGAACAAGCAAAATCACATGAAATTGCTATTACCTTGCTATTTGCTAATTAACTAAGAATCGTTTAGGACCACATACCTTTTTTAGCTTTCCTATACTATGGAATGGACTGGACAGGTATTCTAGCCTTGGTCATATTTTGTATCGTAGTTCTAGTCCAGGTAACCGAGGACAGCCTCGGGGTGGAGTTAGAATGAAAGGAACAGGCACAAATTACGATCGTGCCTTACAAAATTACAACCGAGAAGAATCGGAAATCTTCAACGACTGAGCTTTCTTCACCTTTACCTTAAAGCTGAATTTCTTCGAGATTTTGGTTCAGTTCTTCTAGAACTAGTACATAGTGCAACCGCTTGCTGAACTAATTCGTAAACTATCATGCCAAAAGTATAATTGAACTCTTATGGACGAGTAAATACCGCGATTTGCTTAGAATTCAAGGATTTACTTTAGTTTACCCTTATCACTAATCGTTAGTATCCCGCAGGATCACCGATTTTTCACTAAACGCTTCATTCAGCTTTGTAGGAAGTAATACTAACCGCTCTATCATACTTTATCGCTTTCATTCAATTTGATGTACGGTTTATCATCCGTATTATGTGCGGGTGATAATGATAAACTGTGTCATTTCATTACTAAGCTTCATAATCTCTAATACAACCGATCTTTGCTTTTATTTTCTCCAGCCTTCACTATTCTCTACTAAGTTAGGATTGGACGTCAAATCAGGTAAATCCCATTTCAATTTCCGATAATTGATAAGATCAAAATGTAATTGTAAGAGATTACATTGGATCGCGTGCTGTTTGTTGTGTTACATGATTTCACAGTTATACAAATATCCTTCCTTGCATTGTCGTTCTGTTGTAATTACGTGCATTTGCTATTTATTCCGGCACGAAAATGATGCATGCTTCATGCCCATCGCTCAGCTTTACATCTCCATTTTAACAGGTTCAGTGAAGAATATGATATTTTACCCCGAGTCCGCTGTCTATTTCACAGTGTTTTGGCAGTATTTTGAAAATCACACTTCTAACGGGAGTACCTAGCAAAACAACATTTATTTATGACAATGTTTTCCCATTACCTGGTCCTGACCCTGACTCCTGATAATTGTTAATTCGTTGAATCTCGGATATTGCCATTAGATATACCAGAATGTAACCCTTAACCACTACTCAAGTTTACTACAGGCGCGAGCAAAACTTAGTCAATTCATGGCTTCAAAATAATGTTGATGAGGCACAATTCAGGCATCCAACAAGGGTTTCGTTCTCTTTTAAAACAACTTCTTAATACAGTTGTAATGCAGTTCCTGCATCCTAGTAGATACACTTCCACAGTGTAATTCAACGAAACAGGTAATACCCACCGCATTACGCCAGTACATAGTTCGTTCTGTTCAGGTAAGGGCTGTAACTTCAGTTTAGGGTAGCAGGTACAGTAGCTTCATTGCATCCTATACTTGTTTCAAGCAGCTTGTTTCGTATGTAGAAGTTGAACTTTGAAGGAACTCTTTCTTGCTCACACGCTATATCTGAATTTAATGGCTACTTATTCACTTTCATTATTTCTCTTGACGATACGAAAACAAAAAAAGTGGAAAAGAAAATTACGATGTTTTCATCTTCCGTGTCACCTCTTTCTTCACTCATCGAGGACGAGATCTTGTGCAGATTAGATACATGTTATGTTATAATGCTTCAAGAGACACAAAACACTACATTAAGAAGTAGAAAAAAGCATCTTGATTGTTGTTCGCTGTTGCTGAGCTGAACATTGATAAGGAGAGCTGAGCTGACGAGACTGAAAGTGTTCGAAGTGACTGGCATGGTAGTTTATGGTTCCTGCAATCTACAGGTCGTCAACTGGCTTCTTGGCGACAATTATTGTAGTCTGAATCTGAAGTTGTCTTAGCTGTGCTCTTGAGTTCATACAGTCATCAGTTGCTTCTGCTGCAGTAAATTGCTCTGGCTCAGTAGTCTCATAATTTATTGTGCCATGCCGGTTTCTTCTTAGTCTGCTGCTTGACAATACTTTACTTACTAGACTGTACTTTGTATGACATGAACTGAGTGATTTATTGTGTTACAAATGTTAGTTTATGGCGACGTATAATTTTGTTCTGTAGGTGTAAAGTTGTTTTGTCTGTTACAGCCTTTGCTTCCATTTGACTTTTAGTTTCTACTAACATTGGTAATTGGTAATCATTTTTGAATTGAAAGAGAATCTGCTGAACTTCCAATGGGAAACTCGCTAACATTAATCTTTAGGCTTATGTCTGAATTGTATCAGCGTACTCAAGGGATGTCTGATTCTGGAACACCTTTCCTGTTAAAGTCATTACTGGAACTTTCCGAAGGCTTAGTGCATGCATGAACGGACGGTGCTTTTTAAATCGCGGTTTTCAAACCTATTTGTGTTCTCCGTTGTCTAACCTAGCCTGAGCTGAGTATTCAAATGCTTTCGATCTATGTACCATAATAATATGATGTTTGTTTACCTTTCAATTCAAAGCGCAGCTGTACATTCTAAATTGTAAGCGTGTCAGGACTTTCTAATTTGAGTTTCCTGATTTTGTTCAATTGTGATGTGCTATAGAATAAATTGATATTTTTCGATGGATAACTTTCATAACTTTTGTTTTTGCTTTCTAGAAACAACGTGAGAAAGGACGGATTCTATTAAGCTGTGTGAAGTGGATTGAGAAAGCTGATCTGGGAGGTGAACCACCTCCGAATGCTGCTCGACCGGGTGCTCTAAGTTGTCTCAATTTTTCGTCTCAAAATAATCAAAAGCCTAACACTGGATTTCAGGTAATTCATTAATTGTAAAATGCACAATTCATTGTTATTCTTTACCTGAAGCATATGTGTTTATAAACCTGGTTTGTGTGACCCTTTTACAGATAGGATATTCCGTCGAAGGAGAGAAAAGTCGTGTTCTATATGTAAAAGCTATAGTTCAAGCAGATAGAGATCTATGGATTGATGCAATTCGACAGTGTAAGTGCAAATTCTACTAATGATATATTGCCTAAGCCTAAATATTCCGAGTACAGTGATACATGTTTTATCTCAAGCTACTAGGACTAAAATGAAAGTTAAGTAGACACTTCTACTTGTTGGTAGGATGGTCATGTGTCATGTGCATTTTGTTATCCCCTAAAAGCAATTGATTTAAATCTAAAGTTCGTTGCGTATTTAATAATCTTATGAAGGATTTAGTAATTTCCTCATTTCCAGTTGAAAGCGAATAATATGAGAGTCAATAAGCTGAAAGTTTTTATTGAGTGAGAAATTAATTGCGCCAAAATTGTGGGATTAGATGGAAATCCGTGATTTCGGTCATGTGTCTTTGCTAGTCTAATCATAAATATATTGCTGATACGGTTCTACTTCGATTGGAGTACTGAGCTCGAGTGCCTAAGCCCATTGTGAACGAATGCTTATGCTGAACGCTGAACGTTTTACTTCAATTTAATCTTCATAAAAGAGTTCAATTGATACTACCCTTGCCCCGTAATTCCCTGTCTCTTCACTTGACTAAATCCAGGTTCGGCTAGCACAATCCGTATTACTTCGTATCGTACTTGTAGACCTGAGTGCTTTCCATAAAAAAGTGACGCTTGTATGGATATGGATATAATTGTTTAACACACCGTAAGTATATGGTGTGTAAAAGCTTGACTAGGGTTTAGCGAGATTTTAAGTTTATTTATTTATTCCAACTTTATATAAATAGTTTCCTAATTGCGTAGCTTCGTGTTCAATTCAATGATCTGTAATCGGAAGATGAAAGCAGCTGCCTGAATTAACACGGAAGATAAGAACGCAACTCACAACACACCTCTAATTGCTTGGTGATGTTCTAAACTGTTTGAATCCAAAATGTTCACCTAGTACCAACTACCGTGTGATATTGCCAATTATATATCCTTTGAATATTTGTAGGTGTAGCCGGCAAGCTCAACACAGGTGGAAGTCCAGGCGTGGGTGACGTATGTCAATATCACCGCGGTCTCTGGTCCTTGTCATCCCAGAAGTGGCTCTGCTGTGGTTCTAGTATCCGTGAAGCCAGTGGTTGTGAGCCAGTCACGTCATTTGCTGGTAGTTCAGCTTCCTCAGCAGTGTCGTCCGGTTCTAACAATTCCTCACCTTCGGCGTCAACAGGCACACTTTCCGTTGGATTCAAGCCATCGTCCGAAAATATTCAAACTCTGCTGAGTCCAATTAGTGTGACGAGTTTCAGTTCTCGTGGTAGTGGAACAATAAGCAGCCCTAGCTCAATAAATACTTCTCTCTCTCCTCAATCAACCTTTGCCCCAATAGCGCTACCTCCTGTAGTTCCACAGAAACCCAATAAAAATATTGCTGGCGTTGGACATCAGGGAATTGGTTCTACGACAGCAGCCAGGAACGGACATCCGTTCAGTCCGCCAATTGGTTCAGCGAATGTCAGCCATAGTAACAGTTTAGCAAATGTGAACAATATTCTGCATTCTCGCGAAAATAGTCTCAACGGTAATATCACACCAGACAGAAACATTGCCAATATTCTTGGAGCAGCTGCGTTAACTGCCAGTCGGATCAAATTAAATTATTCTCCCACTCCAGTCCTCCCTGCACAAGGATTCATGAGTAAGTCAACTTTTTATTTGTGATATTGCACACGCACGCACGGTCGAATCATACCTCATTTAAGCCAACGGGTGAACGGGTTGGTTGATATTTCCAATTCCTAATATAGTATAAACTGATTATGTTAAAGAAATTCATATAAACGAATATTAACTGTACTTCCAAAATCTCCTAGGTATTTATCAATTCTGCAAAATATTCTGAATCAGAAGACGAGCTACTTCTACTTGGTTTGTTACTTTTAGGAAATAATTGGAAATAAACAACCAACATTCATTGTATCAAAACTTCCAAAAAATAACAAATTCCGCTTACTATCTTGCACCATTTAAAACAATAACTATAACTCAATTCAAGGCTACGAAAAATATCGTGGAACAGCGAACGACAAAGGAAGCTATCATCATCGGTAGCTCTCTCTTTCAATTAAAGAAGGCACATTAAGAAAATCCTCTTCTTGGTTCCTGAATATACTTATTTACGACAAACGGTCAGTATCTAGTACGATTACATTTCATAGACTAAAAAGTTGTTGAATAGATTATAGATTGCGTCGACCGAGCACAACTTCACTTGCAGCGCAGAAAAGCCATTCCAAATAGAACTTTTCATAGAATTCAGAGCATTCGATTTTCTATTCCCTCCCGAATTTCAAAAGGTTAAAGGTTAAGAACGTCTAGTCAGTCAATACGAGTCCCAACCCAAACCCAAATATTATTTGTCCACTTGTACGTTGGTTGAGATTGAGATTCTGTGTTATTTTAACTCCGGGTCGCTTCGGAATTAAAGGCCGTTGGATTCGTATGCATGGAACGGACGAACTTTCCTCAAAACATTGACGTAAATGCTTGGAACCTCCTCATTCATCATAAAGTGTATGTGTAGGTGGAGATACGTAAGCAAATTCTCGTCTTTTGTTTGTAAAACTTACTAAGTTACCATACCACGCGCAATATCAGCTTTAAAAGGAGTCAGATCGAATGAAATACTGAGATTTTTCTAGGAAGGGCACTCCCTGGTATTCTAATGAAATGATGCTTATATAACTTCCTAATATCTAGTAGTATTTACCAACGCAAACCCTGTTATATAAGCTCCAGTAGATCCTGTAAAGTGTAAACGTCCTGTTTATAATGCTAAGCTAAGAATGCGCAGTTAAATATCTATGTGTGATTCTGGTTTCTACTTCTAGTCGTTGTCTGAGTTATGCTTACGTCAAATAGCAGTAGAAAATTGCTGTTTCGTTATTTCATCAAATCGTGATTGTTCAATTTCGAGGAATTTATATGTGGGATGAAGAGATGCACATCTTGCGCAACCGCTTTGTTTGATTTGTATTTTGCACAGAATCCTTTAAATTACACTGCTAAAATGCTAATAAATGCTGCAAGCTGCAGGTGGGGTGTTTCCTGAGTCAATATTTTTTTGAATCGTTTTGGAGTTTGAGCTATCCATAACCGAAAAACAAACGGAATTACGATATATCTTTCTCTGAAAATGGAATAACGAATAGCAGAGTTCATTTGATATTGGCACTGTAATGAAACAGTACGTCGCACATCATCTCACAATCACAACTCATTTCGCATCTCGTGTCGTCTCATCCAATTTCTAATCATTGTGTGTCAGAAGTCAGAACCTAAGCTATCCGCAATTTCTTTGTTGCTGCGGTGTGTTTATAAACAAATGTACGCATTTAATCAAAAGTCCAGTTTTTGTCTGTGTTAATAAGCTTCTATGTACGAATGAATGTAAAGCTCTATGGGCACAGTGAGGTTGTAAATTAAACTAGGTAGAACTAGATTAATGTACGAAGTTGTTCTGCGTATGGTATATGTATAGACCTGGTGTAGTCATAGATCGTCGTAGTGCGTTTCGCACACAAAAAATAGATGAATTACTGTACCGATAGTCAAACAAACAGATTAGCTACTTACTCAAATAATTGAACGTTGCGTGTTTAATGTACATTGCATATGTGTGAAAACAAGATTAGGCCATATCAGAAATTCATACTTCAAATTCAAACATGCTTTTTTAGTGAACATGGGAATCGAATTAGAATTCCTTGGTAATTAAGCTCAGGTATTTTTTCCTATGTACCTTGTTTCTTGGAGTTTTTTTTCTCAATGGGAGGTAATATAAATTATAACACGATTGAAAGATGCTCTTCGAATTGTTTGATAATTCCATAGGGCATAGGGCTGCTTGCCTTGTAGTAGTTAATACTGCTTTTTCTTCATTCTGCTTTGTGCTATTGCATTTTTAACTAGAGATATAAAACCGTGCATTGTTTGTGGACAAGACAAGATTTGTATAGCGCATAACTGCGTAGAAATTTAACATTTAATTATGAAAGGTTCTTTTCTGCCTGCAATTTGGGAAACCTCCAGCGAAAGTATTATCGGCTGTAGTAAGTATCACATTGTGTCTTGTGTCTGTATCATGCAATACGTTTCATTTAATTGAGTAACTGTTGACTTTTTTCGGGATCTAATTCTACTGTTAGTTTTGATGCGACAAAAAAGGCGTAGCGTAGCGTCATCACTAATCACAGGTAACCTGTGACAGGTTCCTGGTTCCCAAACGTTGATGCTGATTGCTGCCGATATGCTTTTAATTTTTCCATCTGACGTTTTGTGCAAAAACGATTTCTTCTAATACAAATCATATGACCTATTAACTATTTGCAAATGGAAATTATATTTGCTGTTTGATGCCAATAGTTTCTTAAGTCTCGGGTCTCGGGTATATTCCGTGTATAAGTAAAAGTTCTGTACCTACCTATCTGTGCGATTAACTTCCTGAATTGAAGGAATAACATGCAGAATTTTCCATTTCATTTGATGCCTCATCGGCGTGGTTTACCATAATATTGTATTTAATGATGAATTGTTGAACTCAAATCTGTAATCTGTTCTCACGAGTTTATGCCTCTTCTTCCGAAGACAGTTGTGTTGTGTGTTGTGTCTGTGTCTGTTGCCGTTGTTGTTGTTTTGGCTTGACGTGTAAACTTGAAACTTGTTATGGGATATGGAATATGGAGTTGAAACCGTATTTTTCAGTGTTCCCTTCCCTACGGCTCGCAGTGTTTGGTGTGATCTGTTGTGCCTGCCTGACAGAGGAGCAGCAGATGAGTGGCTAATAAGATGAGATGTGACGACTAGAATCAAAACAGTTTTTCATAACTTGATGTATGACGTTGAGGACGCCAACGCCAGACGCCACACAACACTTTTCCATGCTGATGTGAACTCAAGGTTGAAAGTTGAAATCAGAAACTCTCAATGGGACTGGGACCGACTGGTTGCATTGCAATGCAAAATGCAAAATAATTCTTGAGTTAAACAGTCAAATTAGTGACCATAGTTCCAGGTTCCAGTTCCAGGTAATACATCAGACGCGAGACAGCAGATGGACTGAGTCTTTTACACAATGCCATTGACCGTTCCTAGAACAGTTGACAGTAAGGCTATTCCTTGAACCTATGTATTTCGCAGACGTCAAATTCCAGCTTTAATGTTGAGACATCTTTCAATCGCGTGGATGTAAAAATCTACATGTTTGTGTTGTTTAATTAGGAAAGGAAGTAAGTAATTCATTGTAATTTCTCAAGTCATTTTCAAAGGAAATGTTGGACATGGAATCGTGTCACTGGTGTCACTTACCTTATCGCCTATCGTATCACTTCACTCGTGTGTCTTGTCGTCTAGCGACAACATGAGATGAAAATAGTTACCCCTTCAAATGGCATCTTTTGGCAATCACCGAACAACCACTTTGGGTCGACTCGTCGGTAGACGGACTATCCACGCAATTAATACAGTTACAAGTTGCACGCTGCCATATGAAATATCCGACCGACAATAAAAATATGCAATGATGTCGATTAAATTCTCTGCGGGATGTAGCTTGGGGGGTCGGGGTTTATTTTAATAGGGTTTCGGGGTTTTTTCTCTGTGTTTGTCTCTCGAGCTCCTTACAAAATTAATGCCATTTTCTTAGAGATGCAAGTTGAATACTTCAAAATCGAACTATTAACTGAAATTTAAGAAAACGAATTAATTAACTTTGAAACTCGTTGACAATTAACAGATACCCAGTTGCGTAAATGCTGCTTACCGGCTATTAAACCCTGTATTCCGTTCCGGCGGGTTATTGAAAACATTTTGACTTGCAAACGATAAACGATGTATTCGGACTCGGACTGACAACTGAAAAGGAAACGAGGTCGAGTGCCTGTTTTCTTTTACTCAAATGTTTAATTGTAGTGTTTATTCATAATATTGTGCCTGGGCAGCATGTCGAATTATAATTGGTGGGCGGCGGTGGGAAGAAAAGAGAGCAGATAATGTATTTCATTTCTGATTTCTGATTTGATTCAAGTTACTCCTGCTACTTATTATTTAGTTCGAACCACATCAGTAGTATTACGAGGATTAAGAATTTGAATAGAAAAATGATTGAGTCATTATTCTAAACTCCGGTTTAGGGCAAAGGATTTTGATTGTAATAGTGATGTGAGGGATAGGAGGACGGTGACTAAATACGACGTTGAAGTAAAAGGGCATTCAATTCTTCGCTGAGGGATATCGGATGCCTAAATATAGTTACTGGATTTCAAAGGCTTAATTTAGAGCGTGAACAGACACAATGGGTCCTGTCCTGTCCCTAGTGTCCATGATTGATCCCGTGCATCACAACATACGATAAATAAGCTCAGACTCAACTACGCCAGGATTTGATTTGATCTCAGATTGTGTATTGTATGTACAAGTGTACAACTGTAATGAGAAATTATGCAACTTAATGCCTGAGTCGGCAGGTGTCAAGTGTCAATGACTATAATTGTTCTCAGCTTATCAACATCTACCAAGTTGAGCAGCCAAGCCACAGGTATGTGTATGTCTTTGCATTGATCATTGTACATACATTGAATGCAGAATCAAGCAATTTAAATCAGTAAGTATATAGAAAGTTGATTCTAATTCTAAATCCAGACTTTCGTCTAATGATTTTTAAATTACTAGTTTAATGGGTCAACTAGTAATTTTAATTAATCAAAGCGAACACTAGCTGATCTTAGCTATTTGCGCCGGTTCCTATTCGGTGACAGCAGATTTGATTTTGGTTACGTAATGTTTCATGATGATGTGTTTTGCGGCGTTTGAAATGAAACGGGAGTTCTTTTGATCTGAAGTCCAAGGTACACACACAGGATTTAAAATCTGGGAAACATCGAATGATGTTAAGCCTTCAGGTAAATGTAATTACATAAACTTAGTTCCAAATTGTCACCCAGGGTGAGGTAATTTGATGCTTCCCACAATATTCTTGAGTGTAGTGAACTGAGTGCTTGGTACGAATGCCAAAGTCTAGAAGGTTTCTTGTACTTACTTAATAATACGCAATTTGCATTTGAGTGTGACACTAGAAACTACATGTTTACTATACACCCTAAACCTCATTGAGTTTTGAGTTGTCATTACTTTCAATTTCAACGTTGATGATATTTAGTGTAAATAATGACGAAATAGTCTTGAACCTGTCCTGTGTGTGTTGTGGTGTGTAGTACCACTAATTGTGGTTCAGGATTATGGATTATGGATCTCATCACGTATGCGGAATTGATTCTATTCTATGTATACTACTGTAGTTTAGCTGAGGATTAGCAATAATTTACTGTGCACGAAGGGACGATGAAGGCTGCCGGTGTACGCAACAGTACGCACAAACAAACGGTGTACTTACTTAGTTATTTGGTATTGCTGGTAGCGATAATTGGAATGACAACCTTAATTGTTCAGTTTAGCAGTCCAAATGCAATGGTCGGCGTCCTTTGTGGAAATGGAACGTCGTTCTCACCTTCATAATGTTTGTTTAGTATTAACTCAACTACGTAGCAAACGATCCAGTGCTTTTGATATCAGATGTTGACCCGTGCTAATTCTACATATTACACAAACGAAGGTGTATCCGCTAAAATTCTCCATTTCTAACTTCGAAACCGTGTGATTTATGAAAAACTCTTACAAAGAAACAATGACTGGATCTGGATAAAGTAACGAAAACTTCATTCGTGGTGTCCTCCATGTCCATAGCAATATCTGTGTCTGAGCCTGAGCTTTCGTTTCGTGATCTTTCGCTCATTCAGGCAAAATAATTTTAGTAAAGTAGGTGTTCATGTTCATGTTCATTGTCCAAAATAAGGCTAAGGCTAACAAGAAAGGAAGGGCCCCGCGAAGGAAGTTTTCATGACCTTGAAAAGGCATAACTTAAGGATTTGAATTTGAACGGTTCTCCAAAATTTTGTTTCTATACATGTCTTTTTTTTTACGTTTGTTTAGTTGAAAATGGCTACTAACCCTTGTTGTTCTTTCTTCATGACGGACTTTATATGAAGGTTGTAGAAGGTAAATGGTGGTGAACAGTCAACAGAATTAATTTTTGGTGTTTGGACCAATCGGAGTCCGGTGAACGTGATTATTCGGATTCTGAGATCTTGGATGGTGGCTCAGCGGCTCGTCAGCCATTAACTCTTGTTCGTAACGAGCTCTTTTCTCAGCTTCATCGGTTTCTTTCTCCTGGTCCTCCTGGTTACACTGGCACTGGAACAACAAAGGCTCATTTCATTAGGACGCACGGTGATGGGTGACAGGTTAGATGTTACATGGCACATGTTACACACATCTACAAGAATATAATAATGTGTAATATACAAGTGCATAGTACAATAGTGCATAGAGTGGAAGTGGAAAGTATGCCGTTTTTTGTGTAACGGGATCTCGTTTACCAGAATTGGCGTGCGTGATATTTCGACGTTGGGTGACCTGGGGTCAACTAAAGGTAGGATATTCTTTGGAGTTAATAGGACTTCAGCACTTGGAACCTCATCCAGACCCGTGGATCCTGATCTTGCTTTCTTACAAAGTCCTGATGTCAGATTTCCCATCTTCTGTCTTCACCTGTCTCCTCTGCCTGTTTCCTCTGGAACCTGTCGTGTGTCGTGTATTTGACCTTTACTCTATGTATTGTAATTGCCTTTTGTATCTCTGTTTACAACTGCCACTGTCGTTTTCTTCAGATGACACAAGCACAAGCTACTTTCACGATGCAGTGTTTGCCTTATTCTCAATCAGTTCGCAATTCCAAATTCGCATCAACAATCAGCTGACTTCCCTTCCCGCCGCAGATCACAATAAGCCAAACAATAACGCAGGAATCCAACCAATTATCAGACCTCCTCCGACACTGTTGACGCTCTCAATTTATTTATATAAATCCGCAGCTTTTTGAGATTGCAAATCATAAACAGAAAAGACATAATGTGGATATTGATAAGACAATAGTAATTAAGTAATAAGTAATGTATTTTCTTGTTTGGTGTATCTCCACGTTCTCTGGTGTCAGCGAACGATCCGTTCGATCTTTAGCAACGAATCATTCTGAATTACATAGTTGGCTATATACTCAGCTTTTTGTATGTATTTGAGGATTTGATTTAAATATGAGGTTTACTTTAGCAGTGTATGGCGTTCACAAACTAATTAACAAAAATGTGTCTTAGAAAAAGAGGCAAACTCCTTCCATTGTATGCAGCCTTTAATATTTATGTAGAACTACAAGACAAGCATTCAAAATAAAAATTAGGGAAAATTCTCAATTTCTAACCGGCGAAGAAGGCCCGGCATAATAATTTTAAATATGAATAGCCATAGCCAATGTTCCAATACATAATGACCCTCCTCGAGGAGGGTTGCAAGTTGCAAATCGAGAATTGTATTTGTTTTTAACTTGGCCTGGTCGAACAAATAACCTGAAGTCAGTTGTGGTAAAAATCCTATCAATATTCAATCCATTGGAACTATTTGACATGACCGTATCCCTATCAACATAGTGCTGAGAATTTGGCTACGTTGTATGATTTTTCCACATTAGTGAGAATCATTTACGAAAAAGAACTAATACTGTAGATTCAATGCGTTGCGTGGCTCGTACTCCACCTGCACAATCAAGAACAAAAAGGATGAAACAAGCGCGATGATTTTCTTTTATTATAGAAGAAGCCCCAAGTTCTGCACATGACCCAACCCAAGTCCCTTATTTATCTTAATAGGCAGCGCAGCCCTGGAAATCTGGGGATTCTGTGATTACTTTGTAATATTATGCAGAGTTGGACCCAAGCTCGAGCTCCAGAAAAAACCGTCCGGGTTTCTCTGTTTTGACTGTTTTGTTGGTTAGATTCGGTTACTGTATTATCATTTGTTGCTGGATTCGTCGTTTCCAGGGTTAAACTCCAGGGCTGCTGATATGGTCCTTGTTCCCCGTTTCATGCAGAAGTTGGAGAGCCTTCTTGGTCTGCCTCCAGGCCAGCTTTTACGTTTTACAGCGTTGATCGATTGCGCGTGGTGGTGAACAGAAAAGCGTTTGGAGTCGAAAGTGAGACTTAAAAAAATTGAGAACCTTGAAGGTGTAATCATCTCATTTTTTGGTGTGCTCGTACACAGGTGAACTAGGCAGATGTTCACGTAATAAACTCTAAAGAGGAGGAGATCAGATACAGATGCAAATGCAGACGTAAGAAGCAAGGCAGTTTTGGTTGGGACTTGGGACAACGCAACAGGTTAACACTATAGAGAGTGAAATCTCAACAAAACCATCAGTCTGTTATTAGACGCTCTTCAGTGAAGTCTGCTAAATGCTCTTGCGTCTCTTGTGTGCATTTCGAGCTAATAAGTTTAACCGCACGGATTCCATGTTTCGAAGAAGGAAATGGAATATTCAAACTAACTTTAACTAGTGTCAAATAGTAAATTCAGTAAGGGTTTGGGACAAAAGTGCGGCTGTATTAATGGACACAATGGTTTTTAATAAGTTTTGGCAAAATGTGGGATTTTTTAGTAGAAAACACCCTTTATTTGGAAATTCCAAGTTGAATCAAGGAACTGGAAGCAGTGGGAGTTCCGGTAGTTCCAGTAGTAGTGCAAGCAGCAGTAGCACTTGGCACAATAATAATAATTCAAATGATTTGAAAAATAAAGGAGGGACTCCGCTTAAGAATTTGACAAATGGATACTTGTTTCATAGTATTGGTAAGTCACATTTTGGATTTGGCATTGTTGAGAGCGATTTATTAATAGTTTATACGGAATTCAATCCACTCCAAAGGTGTTCACCGTTAAATAAGGGTTTGTTTGGAATAAGGTTCGCAATTCTCAAGCTTCTCTTTCTTGTGTTAAAATCCCGGTGCTATAGTTCCAGGTTCCAGGGACTTGATCTTGTTTTTAATTTTCACCATTTCTGAAATTCCGATAGTTGATTCAATTCCAAACCATACCTCTATGATTTGATAAAAAAATGTGAAGCGTTAATTTGGACTAAACCGTTAAAAGCGAAAATGATTTGATGCTATACTGTATATACTACACTACTACTGGCTGCATAAAAGTCTTTGTGCGATGCAGAATTTCGAATTCCGAATTGCACGTGTAAGTCGGAGTTCAATGGACATTCCTAAAGAAGTTTTCACATTTAGTTTCGACTCTGTAAGTAATTAGATATTTCCAATTAGGAATGTAACTGTGCAGTGCAATCTTCTCGAAAGTGTCTCGCTCTGTCTGTAATCCGTTTTGTTTGTTGGCAATCACGTTCTGCATCATATATTCGTGTCGAATTAGTGTGATGACATCACCAGGTGATAAATGGGTAACTAATAATATTAACTACGCTTCCCAAATATGAAATTATATTTCCTGCAACATGTTTGTCTGTCTGGGACGCTCTGTTGAACACAATCTCATCTTTCGAGAACTGCAGATGACTTGGTCGACGTCTTCACACTTGTACTCAAGTGTTCAATTCCTGGTTCTAATTGGTGAATGGAATAGCAGACGCAGACAAGCTCAAAGTGACTTGAGTAATTGGAGATTTAATGGGCTGCGAATAGCATAATCTACTCGCAACTGAAGATGAACGAAAAGATCTTTCTCCCAGTTTAATTAAGTGTTTTCATCTGCTACTCATTCCCGGAGGCTTTATGAATGAAGCTGGCACAATAACACAAATGTACACGTATTTTATAATTCTCAGCTAGTAAGAGCTTTAGGATTTCCAGAAGAGATTTCGATCATTTAGATGCATTAAGGGACATATATTTTAGAATATATGTATAACATCTGTATTAATTTGTATTACTATCAATACCAAGGTCCGATATAAATAGTCTAAGCCGTGACATGTCTATTTCTGCTGTTTGCTATTTTCATGGTTTACGACATTTTTTGGAAAGTAGTGCTCGTAGTGTTAAACCATTAAGAGTTCCAGCATAATAATACTTGTCCGAGTCAGATAGTCCGTAATCTAGTACGTGCTGATTCAACAACGAAGAATAAGAAGATTAGCGATGGAGGAGGGAAAAGTCCAAAAAAAAAAGTGCAAACAACATTTTCAATTTTTTTGTATACAATATAATGTCAAATGTTTAAAAAATACATTTTTATTCGATTCACTTCACCTTAGAATTCAAAATTGAAGAAGTAGTTCGAATCGACAAGTCATAACTTTACGCATTGTCCGTTGCGTTGCACAACATCCACCAGCTAATTCCCATGATACCATAATTTCGATATATGGCGGAGGCGGATAAGAAGGGTCGAGTGTCTAATAACAAAAAACTAAGTCTGGCTGTTGATAATTATCATATTTTGCTAATAGTGAATTGTTATTTGTGATTTATAGGCTCTCCAGAGGTAGCCGTGGCCGGTGGGAGTCCGGGAACCCCGCTCAAGTCCAGGGTATGTTTTTACACCTTTGTTGTTTGTTATTTTGTATTTACAAAATCTTAAGCGCCTCAACGTCAATTGGGGTTTGCCCAGTTTTATCTGTCACCCGTCTACTGAGGCACAGGTGGAAGAATACAGATTTTATGAATTTTGTAATGAAAGTATACGACAAGTAATTTGTACTTAATTTAATCTATAAGTACTTAATTCTATTTCTGATCAACACACCTGAACCTGAGATATGTTGTTGTTGAAAGATGAGAATAGCAATTGACTTTATCTGCTCCTCTCATCTCATGGTCTTCTTGGCTTGATGTCACTTTTGTATGAATCTTTTTTTGCTTCTTTTATGATGTTCATTAAAAACTGCTAATGTTATTTAATCGAAGCTTCTATTCTTGGTATCATTCATCATTAGCATGATGGGCATGGCAAACACTTGTGCTTCAAAAAGTCCCATACATCATACATCTAATACTACCTAGTAAATTCCAGTTCCCCTGAATAATAACGACTGTTTTCGTGTTTTTAACAATTACTTTGCAACCCAGCTTTGATGCTACAAACATGCAATGACTATGACACACTATTCCAAGGTTCAGAAGTAATATAAGGAACTGCACTGCAGCGACCAAATTACTTGATATTTATATCTAGACCTTAAATTACCATAAGCCTTAAGTGTTAAGTGTCATGTGAAGTTGATAATACCTACTTATCGAATCTAATATGTACTTAATGCAGTATCACTGTTCTACATTCAATTTTCTCCAATAAAACTTTGAAATATTCTTTTGCACCAGTATTGCTCTCTTGTCTCAGTAATTTGACTTTAATGCACCTAATGAATTTTACCAAAATTGCATATTTTTGCACTATGGGCCATAATGTGTGCAACACTGCCTGCCTTGCCAGGTCCCTTCGTTTCCATGAATTGTGTGAATTTGTACCAATTTATCGTATTACCTATTTGCATTTAATTTGTATGACGCCTTCGTAATATATAACCTAGTTGTATCTTGTATCCATTTTTTGTCGTCAAATATTTCGTACTACACTATAATGGACTGCATTTGTATTATAGATAGATAACCTTTAGTAGTTTACCAACTCCGAGTTTAATAATCTTCTTAAAATATAAGCAATCTTAGTGGCCTACTCCACCTGATAGTAGAACGGAACAATTAGTGATGACAGGAATGAGCGACGTTATAAATAAGTATTGTTTGAGTTGTAACTTGTAACTCTAATAAATGCTTTGTTTGTATGATTTTGTAGGACAAATCAAGTAGGCGTGTGGTTGTGGCCCTGTATCCCTTCAAAGCCATAGAATCCGGTGACCTCTCTCTAGAAAAGGTGAGTACATCCCATCCAATAAATTACAAATTAGAAGAGCTTAGTCACTCCACACTATTAAAAGAAACTTTGTATTAACCAAGTGCCTGTTTCTGAATCTATGAAATATTCTGCCATTTTGCGTGACATGAATTCTTCCTCAAATACACACTTTTCATAGTGTCAAGTTGGAATTGGAAACCATGTCGCTAATAATGGCTTTAATGCCTTCAAATTGAAACTAAGCATAACTGGTAGTACAATCAATTTCAATTGGAGTGAATTCTAACTTTGATTTGAACCCACAATTTCTAAATAAAAAGATATAGTCGGTAGATCGAGCTTCCATTTCGATCGTGAATTTTTATATCCAATTTTTAAAGCAAATACCTCTTGCAAGCAGAGCAATTGTCTATGAATTTTTGTAGTTTGTGTAAATTGTAAGTGCTGTACATCTAGGAATGAACTTCACCCACTTTAATTGTTTAATTTTACTGCAAGAAAGGTGGGACAAACATTAGTAAGTACTTAATCGTGTCTCGTGTGTCTCTCCTCCTAGCCTTCATCCGTCCTGTCTTATTCCATTGTGAGAACGAAGCTAGACAAAGTTATTTTTAATAATAAGCCCATTTTTTAAGCCAAGATAGGATGGAGATAACAAAGGGACGCAAACGCACCCTTCTCGCCTTGACGGATGAGTATTGTTTTGTTTTGCAATCAGTAATCAGTACATAGTGTACCTCCGTGTCTATATTTAGCAGGAATAGACTGAAGATGCTACTCGTCTGGAATACTAAATAGCTGATGATGAGGCATAGATCGCCACAATCCAAATGTCAAAATATCTTGTGACCGAAAGTATTGTTGTATTGTTTGTACCTTTTTCAAATAATTTTCTTGGGAAAAACTTGGATGGGCCAAAGCATGACTAATTCGAATTAAATCATCGTCGAAACAATCTAGTGTTGTTGCTCTCTCGTCCACTTTGACTAAGCTGGTCAGAATAACGCGCTTCTTCCGTTATCCATTCATTCCCATGGGATGAACAGAGAAACGACCCATATTCCAAGTTAAAGGGTAAAGATCTCATGGTGGGCTCATTGTGAGCTATGAAGCTCCTTGACTAACCACAAAAAATTATTGTGGTTGGAGCGGAAGCAACGTGATTCTGTCGAGTCCAATAAAGTTGCTTGTTTCTTTTGAGCCTAGACAATCTGATTTTTCTCTTCCATACAGTTTAACCATAACCTTCCACGACCAATAACCATGTATGTTCTTGATTTCTCGTCACATTCTTACACTAATGGCCACTGCTGCGGTTAAAAGACTGGGATCTGTTAGAAAATAATTTCTAATTTCCATGTCGGTCTGGGAAATTCTCAAGCTCCTTCAACTACTGTATTATTTTACCATCAATTTATCGGTTCGTAGTTTCTGAGATGAGGGATCATTAGTTGATACTTTAATGGGTGGACTCCTAGAGATGACATTAGTCTCGTTTAAATCGAATATTTCATGCAGGAGTCTCACCTTCAATTTAGAATTTAATCTGGATAGATTCAAATTACATCATATATCATATCCAGGCTTTGTTTCATCGTGGGCAAAAGGTGGTTTCATGGCGGGTAAAAAAACCTCAAATATTCCCTGGTACACTGCAACAAATTCGTATAGCGCTTGACAATGATTTGAAGTTTGAAATATAGGATTTGCATATTTCACGTACATTCCTAGACTTACAATATCCACACATACATTTGACTAAATATCGTAGTGTAAGTAGAAATTGAGATGCAGAAGTGAAGCGAAAGCTCTTGCGTTTCGCTTTACAATATTGATGAAGTACTCGTATATCTATGTAATTGAGGAGAGTCTAAACGAATTGAGCCGTGTAATTTTCACCAGAAGTAATCATGGGATGACCCAATTGTAATTTCTTTATGTGTTTTAACGACACTCAGTTTTCTGTAGAGTGCTTCTTTATTCCGGTTGAAGAGACACAAGAAATCGAGAGTTTAAACATCTTCCTTGTCGTCAGATAATATTTATCACGCTTTACAGTTAATACTTTAGGTGTGAACGGACAACTCTATCAAAATCAAATGCCGTTACACAATACAGCCCAAGGCGTTTGAGCATTGTATGTATCCATAAACATGGATAAGCAAAGAAGAACACAATTTTTATGTTGATTTTTCTGAGCTGTAATTTTAAGCTGGTCCTTCAATTAAATTAGTTGTAAGTATATAAGTACTTGTTTATATGCTGATTCTATGTGCAAATCTTAGTATTTGGCATAATGCGCGTATTTTGCAAAATCAAATTTTGTATCAGTTTCAGAGGTTTTCTAATATAACATTGATCTTCGGTCTGGGTTTACCAGTTTGTTGATGCAGACAATTTAAATTGACTTCAGTGCGTAGTTGGGTACACATTAAAGTCAATTGACGTGGAGCCCGATAACGTGATCTTGGTATGTAGGAAACCGCAGAGATAGTTAAAACCGAGACGTTGAAGGTTATGGTGAACTTCATGATGGTTAAATGCAGCAGGGATATTGGCTACGCCATTGACAAACGACAGAAATGTTTGTACGTAATTACGTTTCGTGCTAGGATCCACGCAGTACATAAATGAGCATAACGATAAAATCCAAAATATATCCCACAATTTTATTGGTTGGGTGCCCGGATGTAGGATTTTTGACAGGGTCCCACCTTGGTTCCATGGTACCTCGACAGGTTTACATGTTAACCTCGGAACAATATTTCTGGGCGTCGGAGCACTCCCACCACATTTCCATATGCTTAAAAGGCAGTTGAGGATTGAGTATCTGTATTTTCAGACTTTTATGACTCCTTCATCTTCTAGCGTTATGATCTTTCAAATATTTATGGATATGTGTATGCTTATGATTTCTTGCGAAACCTGAGATAGGTGCATTCCTTGACATGTGCATACAGGGTGGATGCGATTCTTGATTCTGGTCTCCATTTTTTAAATTTTTTATAGGGTAAGCCAGCGAAAACCAAAGAACCTATTCCAACTCCTTCAGACATTTTAAGCCGTATATTTACATTTTAAGGTCGTTTTTTTTTTTAGATTTTTGTATGAAAAAAAAATCCTAAATTAGCTTAACACTGGACGAAATCCTACATATAAGATCAGATATAATTTGAGAAAAACAAATAAAATATGGCAAATGGCAATGCATTGAATTTCATTTTTAATTTACCGCGGTTGCTAGTAGTCGTGCGTGTCAACCCAATGATAGTACTTATTGGATTTATGTAAGAAAAATTCGAGAATTAACCTTAATTAACCTGTAAAAAAATCCATTCGACTTGACTATAATTCAGGCTACAGACTATTTCAAATTTCAAAGTGCTGGAACGCTTCTTGCACACACCTTGTACATTTTTACCCACTTCCAATTTTATGCGTGTGTTCACCTTGGTTTAATTTTCTTGACGCTGTCTTTGGATTTGATTACCTCAACAACGGATCATAATTTCAAATTTTATGTACACAGACAGTACAAAGTACACAAGGGTTACCATATAAACTTTTTTGTACACTGGAGCGCAATATATGTAAATAGTTGTGTAACTGACTCTGTTACACTTTTTTTACAACTTGGTTATAGTTAAGTACTGGTGTTAATAGCATGTAAGTAATGAAGACCGCATAAGGAACTCATTACGAAATTTGGATTTGTGACTTGTGACTGCAATTCTGCCTTACGCATTCCAAGCTTTTCGGCTTAATGAAATGAAAAACAATGAGTAGGAAATTGTAATGAATTATGTAGTAAGTAAGTAGTGTGATAGCCTTAGTTCTAATGTCTGTACTTGATATTTATTGGTTCACAGAGTGAAGAATATGAGATTTTGGACGATTCTCAAGAATTTTGGTGGCAGGTCCGAGACAAAAATGGGTAAGACTCGAAAATTGTTGTGTATTTGCTGCTCTATGACGAAACTAACATGACATTGAGATTGATGAGTTTAATTATTGGAATGGTTATTTGAAATTCACGCTATCTGTGTTTCAATTAGTTTTGACAATCTGTATTTTCCCCATTCCAACTCTATTTCCGGCCACTGAGACTCATAAATTCGGAATCGTGTTTTTAAGCGTGAAGGTTATAAGGATCTAATGAGTCTCTCTCTGTCTCATCGAGGTTTTCACTGCGCAAAAATCGTATGTGCAGTTTCCTAATTGACAAATTGACATTGGTCCCACATGACCGGTTCTGGTCTTGGGCTTTTGTTCCGATGTTTGGAGATGAGTTGAGCCTGAGCCTAGTGAAACTTTTTTTTTGTCCAATACAATGGAATATGATATGATTTAGATTTTCCTTGTGAAACCAAATTGCTTTTATTGTTCTCTCTGTGCAATGAGGTGTGGAAGGAAGCATAATTTATCTTGACAAGCATTTACCTTCAAGGGTTCACTCTGCCAAATCCCTACCAATCTAATCTAACCCTTGCGAAACAAGAATTCAAATGAACAAACCACTTGAGAAGTTCAAACTAATTCAGCAAATACACGCACTCCCAGTCCAACTCCAACTTGCTTATCAAAAGAATTCCTTGTCAAAGGAGTATGTGTGATTGACCGTGCCAACTTCCGAAACTGAGACGATTAGGTAAAATCCTTAATCAGGTCTAAGCGCATTAGCCTTGTAGTGAAAATTACATTTTGTCATGATCATTGTCATTTTCGGCTATCTTCCAAGAACTCTGTTTCAGCAGAAAGGTTCAGCCAATTGCCTGAAACAGACTTTAGTACTTTGTATTAGCTTAAACCCATGCCGTCATTTAAAAATTGAATAGTAGGATTAGTAATAATGAAAATCAAAAATGATAATCGCCAGGAAGCCTGCTGGGTCGGAGCATTCCAATCTAAAGTTGTAGCCTGCCTTAACTTAGGATTTGCTGCATGAAGCCCGCCTCCTCCCCGCTATCGTGTCACTGCTACTACCACTGACCATTTCGATGCGTTTAATTTTTTTTGAGTTTTGTTTGCTATAGAAGTTTAATTGGCCTACACAAACCTAACTTAATTTAACTTAACTTGAAGGAATAATCTAATTTGAATCTATGCTGACTGCGTTTATGCTGACATTAGAGGCCGATGCATTTAGAGCAAAGTTACATTTTTTGAAGAATTTTAAATGGGTTACAGTACAGTTTCATAGAAACAAAAATATTTGAATTACAACGTAGGTTGATAGGACCAACTAACAATATTCACTCGATGGCATTTACAATTTACAACCGGATCACTGGCGTTGGCGTTAAAAGTTGATATTCCTAGCTACCAAAG
Source organism: Ceratophysella granulata (assembly GCA_034694905.1). NCBI lineage: Eukaryota > Metazoa > Arthropoda > Collembola > Poduromorpha > Hypogastruridae > Ceratophysella > Ceratophysella granulata. The sequence goes on along the minus strand of JAQFYU010000198.1, from coordinate 302 downwards.
CAAAGCATGAGCAAAATCGAGAGGTATGAGGTATTGATTTTGAAAATCATTGACCAAAGTCAGAAAATTTACTAAATCAAACTCAAAATTGTATGTTTTGACGAGATTTAAATAAAAAAATCAACCTCAATAAAAATAGATGACTTAAAGTGACGATTCTCATATACATTTACTATCTTAAATAGTCAGTTTTATGAAAACGGCGATTTCTAAAATTTAAAATCATATTTATTTATTTATTGAAACCAATCGTATTACACAAACATACATTTCATACAACAACAACATCAAGAACAAACCCA
>JAQFYU010000197.1:0-29270 GCA_034694905.1 Ceratophysella granulata | reverse complement strand
GATCCGATCCGATCCGAAAGACAACATAAAACTCTCAATCCGATCCGATCCGATCCGAAATCCGAAATCCGATCCGATAAATCATCCGAAATTATCCGATCCGAAGCCAGCCTTATTCCTGACAGAGTCAGACTTCTTCAAAGTTCTACTTCCTAGTGAAGATGAAATTAAAAATGACAGAACACAAATTGCAATTTATCATGGCTACTTTCTGGAGAAGTATCGAGTTTTGAGACGATCAGAATTAAGTGTGTTCGGGTATTTCCTTGCTTATGCAAAAAAAAATTGCACAGAGAGATTTGAAAACATTATTCAAAAATGCTTTTGTGGCTAAATTTACTAATCGATTGTATTAGTAAAAGCCGTTTTGGCAAAATTCATATTTCCCAAACGATAGCAATTTGAATTGAAAATTTAAGAATTAACCGAAAATTTATTATTTTGACAATGTTCTTTGTTTGTTTCATTTTCTATTACCAAATTCCCCTTCAATTTCCCATTTTTAAATAATTTTTATTCCGTTTATGTACGTTTTTCCAGTTTACGTGCTAATTACTTTGAATCCTTAGAAATATATAATTAAACAGCTTTGAGCACGTCTGTATTCGCAGTATCCCAAATTGTTAGAAAAATTTCAACTTATAGAAACACATGTTTCGATCCGATTTCAAAACATTTCTTCCTTGAAATTTGATATCTAGAACTTCATCTCACCTTGGCATTATATAGGATTTAGCTTTTCATCCCTCACGATTGACTCTATTAAACGGGCTGGCCGTAATTCAACGAGTTTGCTTCCTAAAAAACCATTGAAGAACCAGAAGAGAGAAAGTGGTTCAAGAACTTGAATTCTCTTTAGTACACTTAAGTGGACTCTAATTAATATCCGGCCACCGAGACTGGGATCGCTGCTCCTTTTACTATATGCCATAGTTCAGTGACTCATAAATCAGGAGAGGGATGATGAACTGGAGCCGAGTTTCCAGGTTAATAGGAATTAGGAGTTTAGTCCATTCAACGAACAAACGTGTGGAAAAGCACATTAATATCTTGCCTTGAATTTTGGATCCTTTCCGTTTTCCTCTGTTCCGGCTCAAATATAAGCTGCATTGTAGTTCCGAACTCTGAAGAACCCGAGAAATGAGTTGAGGCTACAAGTGGAAGACTCAGGGAAAGTGGAGTTTATTTGAAACACTTGGGAGGTTTGGGTGAATCTCCCAATAATGTCACCTGCATCAAAGAAACCTTCCGAAATCCCTACTTCGCTTCACTCAGAGTTTGATTTGAACCTCTTCTTCTCTCAATGTCAGGTCTTTGGAATGTCAACCAAGGGAATTCTAAGAGGAAATACGGAATGAAAGCTCGTCATGCCATAGGAATACAGCAATGGTCGAAACGGAAGGACGCACGTACGAGAGTTCTAGGATTCGTCCCATGTTGACGTTATCCCATTATGAAACTATCCTTCTCAGATGCGTCATCGCGGATACTGGTGAAAGCATGTGGAATAATACAAGGTCGCTTCGAATAATTTCTAATTTCATTCTAGTTGGATGACATACGTCTCGAGATCCATATTATGTAATATTTATTTAATTAGTGTCTGTATGAAGTTAATCCTTTTTTAAAGTATAGAATGTGAGGAATGGCTAAAAGTCAATATTGACTATCGTGCTGGTCTTGGTTAATGGAAATCAGCATTGGTTCAGCTAAAGTATAGCAGTGCAAATTTCACTAGTAAATTGAATCTGCATGTTGAAATTGATTAGACACTTGACATTTGAATAATCTCAGGGACATCATTTCGTAGATCGGTATGCTTTTATTCGACAAAAATTGTAAATCGTAAATTGCTGGAATGTAAATTTTTTATAGTGTTACACAACTAACTTCAATCAATTGATTCAATTTGACGTTAAAATCGTTAAAAAAGATGACAGCACCACCACCATCAATTCCTTATTGTAAAGCAGAGATTGGTTATTGACTGCATGTTGAATGGTTAGGGATGGCCAGAGATTAATTTGCAGTGATGGTAAAAAGAATTTGAGTTTGAAAATCAGCGATTTCGTGATTTATAAAAAGTTGCTTAATTTTTTCTGGATTTTGGCGAATTTCAAAATTATATGATTTTGCATTGAAACTCGTGATTTTTAAAAAAATTGGCGATTTAATTAAGATCGGTGAATTTATATAAAAATCGTGATTATAAGTCAGATATTTGCTTTGATTTTGATTTGATGATTTTGATCTAGTGACAAAATTAAATTTTGAAGTCGTAAACAAGGAAGGCGATTTCGGCTAAAGATTTTGAAAATCAGTTGCAATTTTGTCAACCCTGTCGATGAGCCTTCCATATGCCACAACAGCTACTATGTATAAAAATAGCTAAAGCCATAACAGCAAAACAAAAACAGCTAAAATAGAAACAACTGTGAGGCGATAACAGCTACACAATAATATCAGCTAAACCAATAATATCTAAAATTGAAACAGCTACGTAAAAAAACAGATTTTCAAGAATAACAGCTAAAAACCACTGCAATGTGTGGTATAACTAATAAAACCAAACCAAACCTAGCACGACCTGAAACTCTTTGTCGCAGTGAATTCTGACTAATTACATGTACATAGAAGTAGTATATGCTGCAAATTTTCTACAAATAGTACAGCAGAATATACAAATATTTATGGTGCATTGCATCTGACCAGATGTGCATATGTATATTAAAAGTAGTTAACAACAAACATATCAGTGGTTTTAGCTGCTATTATTGAGTAGCTATTTTACTGCTTAGCTGTTTTATTTTAGTTATTTTTGGTTTAGCTGTTATTATTGCGTAGCTATTTTCATTTTAGCTATTTTTGTTTAGCTGCTTTTACGTTAGCTATTTTTATTTTAGCTGTTATGGCGTGTTTCGGTTGATTTGGTACATCAAAATAGACGGGATTCACAATTCACCTTGTAGGCACTGTAGTACAAACAGGATTTTACAAGGGTGAAAGCGAAAGCTACAGGTGAAAGTAAATACGTTTTGGCCTGTTAAGGAAAAGCATTTGCACAACAAAATGCAAGGACTCCCAAAACTTCACCACACTTATCCGTTGTTCTGATTTGCTAATGATAGTGTCGCTGAAGACCTGAATTGTATGGACACATTGAATACTGGAACATGACGTTTTAAGTGCATTTTCTTTTACTACCCACTTCAAAAGCGTGATTGTACACGGACCCGCAACTTTGGAATTACTCCAAAGTTTCTTCAAATTCTACTCTACTTAATACATTAGAATAGATGAAGACCTACACTTTCCCGTGCGTATGTATGGTATTCTCAGCCTAGTTCAAATTCTTGAGAAAGAGGAAAGTTGAGTACATAGGATTAGCCCACATAGGGTCATGGCTGAAATGCGGATTCTATTGAATTAGATAAAACGAAAAAGTTATTAGCCTCTGTGGTGCAGGCGCAGAGGTACGGAAGCTTTTAGAAATTCTTGTTCTTCAGAAATTGTTTGTACGTACACAATAAATATTCTCCTTCCAAAGGATTTCAGAACATGAATAACATATTCTTGTTCAACTTCAAAGTGAGCCAAAGAGTTGAGCTGAAATTGGAAGGTGTTCGCGGCAGGTGGCCGGAATCCGGGATTCCTTTGATATGCATGGAACCTGGAGCCCAAAGTGACATTAATGACTCGGTGTTCCTGCCAATTATTTATCCAAGTTCAAAGTTCTCCTCATTTCTTTCCAAAATCCATGCACCAGCCTCCTCACGCTCCAATTTAAATGGCATTTAGTTCTACTTAACTATGCCCCTTGCTTTCTATCTGGATCCAAACCAAAACAACGGACACAGGAATGTAGGAGTCTCCATGTTGTAGTGTAAGGTTTTTTTTGGCGAAATCCATTTGGACGAAAAATCATTTATGAAATTATACAAATACGTAATAAATGTATTATCAGTGGCTTTTAATTGAGACTATTTGCCAAAATAAGCCAGAACTATGTTGTGAATTTGCATAATTAATCGTGTTACAATCTTTATAGTATTGCACTGCACTAAGCAGTCATCTCGTTAATACATCAACATATTTTTTGAAGCCCCTGAATTTCAAGTTGAAAATATTAATTAAAAATACTATTTAGCATTTTATGACTTTAAGTCGTAATGAGAGTCGAGTCGCATCAGCACTAATGTAGTTTTTGTATCCGAGGTGAGCATTTTCAAGTTTGGTATCTAGAATTAGGAGACATTGACTTGTGTAGGATTATGTTGAGTCATCGGTGACCGTGGTGACAAAACTTGGTATAAGACAGAACGATACTACTAACATACTTAGATACATAGATTCACATAGGACACACGACATCGCTTAATTATTAAAAGTGATTGACATTTCATATCAGTTCATTTTAATTTCTGTGAATTTAAAGAACGACAGCAATGAAACATTTGTTGGTTGTAATCGCGAAATCGGGAGTAGCAAATTTTATAATAATGAAATAGTGAAATTTATGAAGCAAAATGCAAATTTACATATTTGACAATTTAGAAAATAAATATTTTAAACTAAAATTGAAAGAAATCTTCATATTTAAAGTAAGTTCCATTGGTTTATAAGGTGCTACCACAATGTAGCGGAAGAGACTTTACCGTAATAAACTTCGCTAATACGAATACGAGTATACCATAACTCATTGGCGGATAACTGGACAACGAAATACATAGCTTTCAAGTGAAACCCGGTAGTTGGGTGAATCGATCCGGAATTCCAGGAAGTAATTAGTCGAATCCCTACTTGGGAGTCTCTACGTAGGTAGAAGAATGATGAATTCAACAAATTGTTCAAAGTCATCAGGTCAGAGTTATAATTGAACCGGGCATTCCGGACACTATGGCTGACTGATGCGGTCTCCTAGTATTTGTATAGTTGGGATTGGTACGTGCCTTCGAGTCCGAAGACGGCTTGTATAGCTTGTCGAGGGAAGTACGTACATGTGAGAGACAATTGGATTGTAGGAAGACGGGAAGTAGGATAAATAATATTCAATTAGACCATGATGCAGACAGAATAGAAGACAGGCCATCGAATCCTTCATTATGATATGACACATGTCGTTTGGAACAGTGTTCGACATGGTCCGGGTTTCCGGTGGTCACATGATTTCCAAAGTCAACCTTCATTTGCACACAGGTAATGTACTAAGAGATATATGGATGCTGCTGGCTTGTTAGCTTGCCACACAATTAACTTTACGAGGTAGGACAAGACCAGTACCCGTTAAAGAAGAGAGTAATTGTCTCAGATGTTGCCATGCGTCTCAAAACCACCATTATTGAATTTAGCATAAATCTTGAGCACACAGCGCACCAGAAGGAATTACAAGCTTGCATTTCTGTAAATTATATTTCGCATCAATATTCATCTGGAAAGCTTTTTAAAAAGATGTTTACAATTTAAACTAAGAAAATCATGTGTTTTACAACCACGGAACTAAATTCCTTTTGCATTGGAGTATAGAGTTATCTGCAGTCCAAGAATTTATTTTTCAACTCTATAAATTGCATGGAGTCATTCTACACGTTTCTGAACTATACATTTTTTTAAAAATTCGTCATTCAGAATGATAATCTTTCGTGAACAATTTTGAATACAGCTTTTGGTGATAACGTTCAATAGACTATTTGCACAGCTGAAGCTTTAGTGAAAAACTTCACAAATACCGATTTTGAATGTTTATTGTTGATAATTTTGTCAAATCTTAATGAGATCCACTTTGTGTAAGTAATGTTTGCAGATACTTTGCCTATTTATCATGTTCGAAGTAAACATGATTTGAAGAAGCTAAGTGGACTGGACTTGACAAGCAAAGCTACAATGTACGAGTGAATCCCGTTGCGATGTAACGAAATAAATGTTTATTAGGAATCTTCATTGACTTTTTATATCCCGTTTTCCTCAATTATTTTTGAGAAAAACAAAACAGTTGTACTTAGAGAATGTTTACTGTTTACGTTTTGTACGCATTATAATTCACAAGGTACAAGAATATAATTGAGTGAATTTGCATGACACGACTTCCTAGTCCACATAAGTTATTTACTGTCACATATTATTTTTCCTTGGAGAAATACTGCATTTGCATCCATTCGTCATTCTTCAATCTCAATCTCTTCTTCATTTCAGGCACGCATAGAAGTTTTACGTTTAACAAAATACAGTTAAAATGGTTCAAAAGCTACATGATGATAGTAGTGTAATTAATAGTGAACAAATAAATACATTATACTTAATATAGTTATTTCCTTCCTCACTTCGGCTAATTGGTAAATGAACTTTGTCTAAATTAAAGCATCATGCTAATTTACGCATGTATTTGATTTGAATAGAAAACGAGCTGTACAAAAGTATTAAAAGCATGTACTCAATACTCGGTTCCGGCAGGATTTGTGTAAAGTCCTTTTGTCTGCAGTCACCGACATTTCAGAGAAGCATACTATTTTATCATGTAAATTGTAAACCACATTTTGGTAGTGATTCCATCCCGAAAAGTACATCTACAATTTTGCCTTGAAAAATATAAAATGGCTCGTATGCACCTAAAACGGTTGAAATATGAATTAAAATGTGCACAAAAATACTTGTTACTCATTGAAACTTCGAAACAGTTCATGCTTAGCAGTAAAGTAAAGAATGTTAAAAGACATCAAATTAGAATTAAATCTGGAATTTTTAGAAATTCAAAAACAGGATTTTGCCAATCACCAAAAACCTGCTACAACTTTTGAATAGAAAAGAAATATAATTTAAAAATCTTTTTAAAATTGTTAAAATATGCGGTAAAAATAGAAAAATATGTACCAACATGAGAAATGCACTAAAACGTTAAAATATGCCCAAACCTGCAGAATAAAAGGCTAATAGGCACCATGTTACACAACAGCGCCAGGTACAGTGGGTTTCAATTTTCAAATCAAAAAGGAAAAATGTAACGGATACAACATCCGGTTGACCCAAGCTCGTGCGAAGCACTAGACAACGTGTGAATCTGAGACCTGAATCAAATGGAGTCACTAGAGTTCGGACTGCTGCTATCATCTCACCTGGGTTCCGTCGTGAGTCCTCGTGCTCATTAGATCCAGGATTCCTGGTCTGGGTCCCTGATTAGGGGACATGCCTCAACTCCGCATCCAACCACTCCACATAATAATGAGACCTCTTCACTTTCACCACAACAGCAGCATTCACGCACTCACTTCACTTTCTCCTCCGCCTTCCAGGGTCTTCAGCTGCTCCCTCCACAAACACACTTTAATTACTCAAACGAGGACTCACTCACTTCCGCAGCCCAACTCGGTCCAATAATTAATGAGGGTTGAGAAGAGAACAAATTGACACAGACAAGTACCAGTAGTGTACGGAGCTGTCCATGTCCATAATGAGCTTGACATCCCATTTCAAGCAATGGCATCAGCAACTAGGCTTGCATTTCCTTCAGAGGCCAATTCATGTCACACACAATGCCGAAGCTCAACGAGAACATTTGTAATTCCGCAGTCCCAAAATTAAATAGTCTACAATAATGTAAAATTGAGTTGGAATGCTTATTTTAAAATGTCAGGCTAAAACTGATCTTGAGGTTTTTGAACGAGTGTCAGACCCGTTTGGGCAGAGCGGTGAGGAAATACCAGCACGTTGTGAGCCGTTCTGTACGGAACTGCCCATTCAGGTTGGATTATGAATGACTGAACTGGAAGATGATTCTAATATTTCAACTTTGCATGATTTTGTATTATATATTATGCGTGATGAGTGATGTGGTTGCGTGTGAGGAGAGCTGGAAATTGAATGGGAACTCCTAAGCCCAACTAAACCGAGTACGAACGTCTGCTTAATTAGTAATTGGAGATCAATGGCAGGCTGTTTCTGCATTATGGGGATGGAACATTGAACTGGAACTACTATGAGCTAATGGGGAAGCCGATGTTGTGTGAGGGACATGAACGACTATTGGTATTTTTTACTACTACTAATAGTTTGTAAATCTCCTCGGACGACATGTGGTGATGTGGTAAAATGGTAATTGAAAATTTTTTCAAATCTAATTTCCTCATTATAATTCGTCTGGCTAAGGAGTTGGATAATATATGCTCGTCCACACGCGCACAGTCTAATACCGTCATTATCCGTCTAACATCTCAGGTAACAGGCTGTGAACGGAAACATTAACTATAAATGCAAGCAAGGGGTACAAGCCTATTTGCCCGCGTCTCGTTCCGTTTAAATGTTCACGTGGTAATTTATCTAGCGGTGTTTTAAAAAATTCAACACTTACATATTTTAAAACCAGAACGTACTATGCCCGAATCCTAATATTAACTACACAGCTTCAACAACGCGGCGGTGAAAATCGAATGATCAAATTTGCTGTAAAAGGGTTTCCTTGAATTTTCGAAAAGCTTGACAGCGAATTCTATATTCATTTTGGTTAAAATAATAATGATACAATTTATTGACATTCATCTACTTGGAGTAGTTAATTACTGTGGCTTCTGGCTTGATTTTGATAGCGTGAATTGAAACCACAATTCGGCCAATAAAAATGGCGACTAGCATCCCGAACAAAGAAACAGATGGATGAATATGGAGTTATAAGTATTAACTCGCATAGCCCATTTCAGCATTTAGCAAAGTAACAGCTCATTATTCGCTCACAACTATGTAATTTGAACTATTTTAAAGGCTCGCCTCATATCGACATTTTAAATGAATATTGACGTTCCGCACGCACCCTGTATTTGTTTAACGTTAATGACACATCTCAGGCTTTTTTTCCTGAACAGTTTCTGAAGCAGAAATGTTCCAAGCTCCAAATAATGATGTGAACGAACGGCCAAATAGTGAATCCAATGTCGAATATTTAATATCAATTTCATTTCGCCACCTAAAGTTTAGAACAAGTTACTGGAGCCTAGTTTGAGATGTCCGGAATGCCACGTAACCAATACATTGGCTTTATTGAATATTTTTTACTTGCTTTAAAATATTAAATTCGTAGCGGAGTCATTGTAACGAAATCCAAAGAATGGGATGTGTTACTTCAGGAAAATGCACACATTCTAATTAAAGCAATCTACAGATTTGTCGACGAGGAAGGTGACAAAGAAACGTCCAGCTAAAAAATACACTCATGACAGCTTTCGACCAAAATTCTTCTGTCCCGGTGGTGATATTGAGTATTGATGGTACCAACAATGTGGAAAAGTGAATGGAATTACCAACACTAATACTAACGCAGCAGGCATGCTAGGCAGCCATTGGGACAATAGAAGTCAATTCTAAATTCACAGGGTCGTAACATTAAATGGAGGATGAGGTTCGAAGGAAGAACAGTGTATTGCGAAAGGTTGAAACTAAATCCAAAGGCGAAATCTGGTTGGAATCAATAACAATATGTTTTTAGGTGAACAGGCACACCTATTTTCAATGGCATATGCATGACATAGCCCAGTACAGTGTGCGGATAGAAACTAATGTTGGTGCGAGGCGAGATGGCTTTTGATCTCGAGTTAGCGTCCGAGGCTAAAAGGCAGCAATTGTTGGCGGAGTGTAACGTGAGCCGATTAGTTCCAGGTTGCTCACTGTATCCTGCCCATAATTTATTAATACTTGCGTGACTCCAAATAGTGAACTTCAAACTTCAAGTATTATTTCGAGAAGGGCAGACGCTAAGAGCATTCTGACACGATTCTCTCTCACACGTCCGTCCGCTCGCTCCTATGCTCTCCCTTGCATATCCATGCTCTTCGCAGCTAGCCAATAATTTTATCAGTGGCGGGTCAACCCTTAGTCAAGGTTGAAGAGATTTCCGTCATTCAAAATCGAGTTCGATAAAATTGAGCAAACTTTGGAATACATCATTTGCCCCACGTTTACTACTTTTTTTGTTCAAAATCTATACATGAAGCATCAAAATCCAAATATATCAGCTCGAAAAGTGGGGAGTTTTAAAGCTTTACATTTTCTGGTATTTGTCCGTGTTTACTCAATGCAAAGTTCAAAATTCTGCACGAACCTCAATTTTTAAACAAGCACTTTAAATTGGAGTATTTTAATAATTTCTTGCAGGTACTCGTTCGACAATTTGCAGCGCCCACCTGAGAAGTCTACATCCGCCACTGAGTGTAGCAATAAGTGAGTCCACTGAGGTTCAGGCCAAACACCAAAAACCAGTCTTAGTCTTTCACTAATTTTAGGTTTTATTACTCAAAAAGTTCATCAACTTGGGCAAGCTGTATTTGGATGTAGAGGAGTGAGAGAGCTATTAGCTCCACATCCACATTCACCAAGCCCGCACATTTGTCTTACGTAGAATAACATAGGATATAGAATAGAATATCTCTGATTAAACCAGTTGAAACGACTAAAACTAGGAGAGTCCCATAAATTAGTGCATGAGTCTTCGTAGAAGTGTACTTCGGAGTGAAGTACTGTCATAAATACAAGTCTTAGGTGGTAGTAAGTGATAGGTTGCCGGGTGATTCAGGACTTAATCAGTAGCACATCTCCGAGATATCGGATGACTCAAATATAAAAACGTGGCGTAATATGTCAGTAATAAATTAAAACTAGGCCAGACTTACTTTCCACGAGGACACGGGGAAAAAACGAGAATCACAATTTCTAGTGACTAGTGTCATTATATTGTAGATTATAATAATAAAAGGGAGAAGTGTTCCAGAGACAGGACCCTATCGCTTTCACCCGCTGGACCTACGCACTAAATCAAGCTTCCTTTCTCAACATTTTCTTCTCCACGCCTTCCGGGAGAATCAGGGAAAACAAACTTGCACCTTTTCTCTTAATTCTTCCTCAAAAAAGTATTTTTCCCCATTCAAAAGAAGTTCGCGTCCGTAATTAATGTGTGTCCTGAGGGGAAGGACCCAATGAAAATATTATGAGAATTCCCTAAGACAACAGAAGCGGTGGTTGGGCTTATAAAAAAACAGATTCGGAAACGAATGCTATTACGGCGAAATCTGTTCCTACGTATGATCTAAGCTACGAGTAATACAAATATTTCCCCAAATCTTGCGAAGATGTTCCTGTATCATGCATATCATGTCTCACTCAGCGTGCCTTTAAATTTTGAGAACTCTAGCATTCTTCTCATGAGTTAAAATCGATATCAACAACAAAAATCGAATGGAGTCAGTCAGTTCCTCGGTCGGCGGAGTATCTCTAACGAGTGCTGAAAAAGCTAGACAACGGACGACACAAACGGGGTAGCAGGGATGGGTAAAATCGTTTGATTTTAAAATTCAGTGATGTTAAAAAATATGGTTCTTTGGCTTTAAAAATATTTCGGTTTTGCTTTTTATGAAGATTTTATGTTCGATTTTTATCTCTGATGTTGAAGCATTTACAAAGCATATGCTTTTAAATTTTGAAAATCGTGATTTTCATGATCCAAGACCATAAATGCATAAAATAGTGTTTTTAAATATACCATTTCTTTAGATTTTGCGATTTAGACTTTGTGATTTTGAACTTGTCAAAAATGTCATTTTGATTTTGTAATTTTGATCTTGTCAAAAATCGCGCTCTTGATGCTGAGTTTGTAAATAATGACTTTGGTCTATGATATGATATGAAAATGATTTTGGCCAATGATTTTTGAAACATACTATCTCACAATTTACCCATCCCTGCGCCGCGGCAGTCCTGCTACGGCTACACACAGCAGTGAGTATTCAGCGCTCCAACGAAACAACACCACACAGCGGTCATCTCATTCGCTTTTTGACTCTACCGGGTAGTAGAAACACTACTAAGTACTAATACTAGTAAATATTGCCAAATTGCAATATAAATTATAATATCTGTGTCGAAAAACTACATACTACTTACTACAGGGCTTTCCGCTGTCACTTGAGTTAAAGCTAATAAGTTGATTCTGAATAGTACAATAATTAAATTCTTGGTGCATGAGAATTGAGAATGCTTCGAGTAGAAGTGGAACAATTTCAGGGTAAAGTCCGGCAACCTTGCATTGACATTTGTATCGCTTTCCCGGGATTCGCTGCAATAGGTTTCGCCATTGTACACGAGAGTGCAAGTCTTAACTTTTCATTTGGAGAGGCGGACTGAGAAAGGTTTCCAGCCAGGTAGGTGGTGGGTGAGGTAGACGAGGATAGGGTGCATGTGAGGAGGTCTCTGGAGTGCTTGAGTCTGGACAAGGCAGAAGGTCAGCCCACGTGGACCAAGGTGAGGAGGGAGTTAATGGCCAGACACCGTGTGGACGTTGGTGGGTCTGAAGTCATAAATAACTGAGACCTGTGGCTTTCTTCCATTAAGCCCATTCAGCCCTCTTCATTGAGACGACGGAAAAGAGACATTTTCCCAAGGACAGGAAGTTGGGAGTCTGGATGGTCCAGGTCCTCGAGTGGCTCATATCCGTATTGTGGAAAGGAAGACCGTCTGATCAACTTGTTAGATGCAAGTACTGAGGCTGTGAGACGGAACGGACTTCCGAAGCTTACCATTCTTTCCCTCAGTAGTCTTGGAAATGGGCTCAAAACTCAGTTTCCTTGGATTTCCCAATGCTATCAAGGCAGAGCCCACGCAAATCCCTGTTAGAGTAATAAAATGTGAGTCAGGCATCCAGACAACCACTGCTACTACTGGGAGGAGTGAAAGGGTGGAGAGAGCCAAGACTTGGAGAAAGATATTAAGAGAAAGGTGTTCCGTTCTGAGAAATATCTCCGAATTTAGAGGGAATGGAAAACGGGGTTGGTCCGCTTTCATCTGGAAACAAACTGAGCTCACTTTTCCAGATTTTAGGACTCAGCCTAAATCTCAGTCACCACAGCTCAAAATAATTTATTAAGATTTAGTTTGTGGCTCTGCTCAAGCAAGCTTACGCTGTATTAACCAACCTATTCCAAATTATGGACCGTGCTATGGAAGACCACTTCAGCCGGGTCAACGTTGGGTTGGAACATTTGGAGTTATATAGCACCAAGGGTGGGCAAATTACATGTACTTAATTGGAAATCACTGAACTTTATTAAATTAATTTCCAGGTCTAAAGTAATTCTGAATTTCTAATTTGTAATTTTACGTATTTTGTTAATACGAAAAATTTATTTAATAATTGTGAATTTTAATCAAAATTCCTGTTTGCTGTAGCTGTAAGTGTAAGTTATACATGAACAAGTGAAACATGCAAAGTACAACACATTATTATTTTTCATTTTGTCTTTGGCTAGCTCAATTTCATTTCTTACTGACGAAAACAGTTACCGAATGTTATTAAATGTAATTTAACTTGTAATTCGTAGTTCCGATATTTAATGAAAAAATGTAGCAGTGATTTGCGTAATTTAATTGAAAACAAGATTTTGGACTGCCGATTAGATGTATTTTGCCCACTCTTACGTAGCAATCGGAAATGCTCAAAACAACTCTGGCCTGGCCGTCTTTATAAGCAAACTCAACTAACAAAATCTTGTCTTTAGGTCACGTTAGTCAAAGCAGCAATGGACTATGGACTTTTTAATTTTCTAAAGGTTGAAGGAAAAATTCGAGCTAAGACCTTAACACGCGGATGTGATATACAAAACGTTAAAGATCGTATCCGACTGTTCAAAATGTCACACTTTCCACCGGTTAAATCTTCAACTTTGAACCTGCACCAAAGTGGGTCTAATTTTATGGTTGTGTACGAGACGGGACGTTAATGTTTCACCAAAATTAGCATCAGACTCATATTTGATTTGCAGATAGTGTAAAAGGTCATACCTGACTGTCCAGGCGGCACAAAGCCCTGTCCACCGCTGGGCATGGCGATAAGGCAGCTGAGAACAGCAGCCCGGTTTCCGTGACACGGTTCGAGAGCAATGGGACCCGGGCAGTCCTGCAAAAGAAGAGACAGGCATTCATTCCACACCATTTCCTTTCTCCGCTCCTTTCAACTGGAGCAGAAGCCAGATGGATGGAACCAGAGACTTGGTTCACGGAAATCCTGGCCACAGACTATGGAATACGCGCTTCTTCACGCCTCAATAGAACCTCGGTCAGACTGCCAACGAGCAGAAACCTTCCCACCATGCATGCGAAACAAATATCTTCATCCCAAATTCGAACCCGCAATCTGCAAGCGTCTCTTCAAATACTTAAAAGCGAAGGTTACCTTCTTCAGTACTTAGCGACAAGGCATTGTTCTTAAACATAAACAGCTGAGAAAAATGGGTAAATGAAGAAACCTATAAAATCAAAGTATTCTTCATGGACTCAACTTATTCATTCGAATCGACAACTTCGATTCTCCTATCCATAACTGAAGGAAATCTGAAAAAGCTAGAAGGTTCAATACTCGATTTGGAATGACGTCGGTTCGCTTTCTGATATTTTGTCGCGATATTGAGAAAGAGCTCATTTGGAAAAACCGGAAAGTGCTGAACGCGACAGGAGGGAAACTTATGATCCGATCCTAACCCTTTCTCAACTACTCGTTGTAAATCACGTATTGTCACTATCAGATTTATTCTCTCTCATCAGAAGAAGGCTAAAGAGTGCGCACTAGAAAAATACGCACAAAGTGCTTCCTTGGTGTTTCTCCTCTCCTCAGTCTGGACGAAGGATAACTCATTGCTCTTCTGATCCACAATTGGGTATCTCTTCTGTGGTACTTTCCGCTTCTGGCAAGCATTTAGTCTAGCATTGTACCGAGTACCCATACCCATGAGTAAGCCTTGCGAATTCCTCGATACTCTGTAAAATCTTCATTACAATTTGTTTACAAAACGTGGGTCAATGTCGATTTCGAACTTTCAAACAAACCCCAAAACTGCAAATTCGCAGCCAATCAAATCCGAAAAAAGCTAAAAGCAAACATATGTAGACTTGTATAGCGAAAATTATGTCAACTCACACAAATTTTATCGGAATTCGGGCTATCAGCAGCCATCCTTCTCGAAGCTTCTTAACTCATCCAGTTAGTTTAAATTCACAGCGCCTTACTATGCAAAGTCGAATCTAGCAAGTAAGAAGTTTACCTTTCGCCGTTTCCTCAACGACGAGAGTTCGTTGGTCCCACGAACCTTCCCAACTTCCATGTAAACTTGGGCAAAGGGTCGACTCGCCATTTGCTCCATTTCCACGAAGAGTCGCTGGAGAAGAGATTAAAATAGAATTGACATAGAATCCGGATTAGTGAAGTGAATCATAAATAATGGGTTGAGTACTTAGGATCAGGCATATACTACCTCAGTATAGCATACCATAACATGAGCCCTCCTAACAAAAAACTCAGCTCCAAATCGGATTTTTTTTTTTGCTAATTCTTTATTCAGACTTCCACGGAAAGAAAGGTTACAAGATTTGGTTAGGTTACAATTTGAAGAAATT
This sequence comes from Ceratophysella granulata, assembly GCA_034694905.1. Classification (NCBI taxonomy): domain Eukaryota; kingdom Metazoa; phylum Arthropoda; class Collembola; order Poduromorpha; family Hypogastruridae; genus Ceratophysella; species Ceratophysella granulata. The sequence continues at coordinate 13,856 of JAQFYU010000197.1, read as the reverse complement.
GGCTTACTCCAGCAGTATATCATATCCACTTAAAAGCATCTGGGTCTAAACGGCAGAAACCGTCCTGAAGAATTTGAGACACTCACCTGTCGTCTTCTGTACATGTCGTACTTCTGTTTGATTTTCCACAAAATGGCTGCCAAGACCAGCAGGATCAAGAAGCATCTAGAAATCAGACAGAGGAGGGACCATCAATCAGGCGCCAGAGTATAACAGGAGAAATGTCCGTCTTAAACGATCTACTTAGTTAGTGTCAATACGACGCTCTGAGTCGCACCAGGTGCTTCAAGAAGGAATCCCTTTGAGGAAATAATCTAAAAGAGGCGAGTCCAGCCCGTGACTTACGTCATCGTCACCAGGACTACGCGTCTAGAATAGTCCTTCATTCCTAAGCTCCAATTCCCCACTCAATCATCAATTCAATCTTTCATTTATCTTTCAACTTCCCACCCAAATCGTACACATGACATAAGGCACACCATCATCGAAGGCAAAAATTAAACAGCGAAGAGTTTTTGGATTAAAAATCTCAAGTCATAAATAGCTACATATTTTTTTTTTGAACAGCATATTATGATGAAGACAAATTGTTTCGCGCAATAGATTGAGCGCGTGAACCAACCCGTTGGCTGATAGGAAATAGCGAATGAGCTAATTATAGCCCATCTTACATGCGTAGTTCCAGAGACCATGTTACTTCACCGGCTATTACCGTGAGAAGCAAGAAGAAGTTCCGGTGAAGTCTTTGGGATCCGTGAAAGTAAAGCTTTCCTACAAAATAGTTGGAAATAAGGAAGAGATTGTTACAGAATAGCAGAATAGTTCGGAACAAATCAGTGCTTCGACCGACCGTGAGGCAACTCTTCGAGTTTCGAGTTCCTGGAATGGCAGAAGGTAAGATCGAAGAGCTCCAGTTCCTGCCTCACGTGTTTGAACATTTTTTTTGCTCAGAATGAATGGATTGAACTGGGAGGTGGAAGCGCGACCAATGATAGAGTTAATATTTCCTCGAAATTCCAGCTGGAAATGGCGAAATACTTTGTGACGAAGTTCTTGCAAGAACATTTTTAGCAACACGCACATTTCAAAACTCTGTGGAAACATCCCACATAGGATAGAGACGGGATACTAGGACATTGTCGTAGATTAATCAAATAAACAACACGTGATTTCAAAAACAGACAACGAAGTTTATGCGAGTCGCTCAAGGAACCAGGCTTTATTTTTTAAAGGATTTATACACGAATATGACCTTGCATTGTACATTTAGTCTAGGCGTCAGTAAAAGAGGTCAGGTTACGCCGCTACCAAAAATATCACCTCGTTGTCCTGGGACTAGAAATTGCGGATGAAGTCAAGGCCAGGTAGTCCCACAGAGCGGGTACAGTAAGGGAGAGCCGGCCAAATTCGGGAGTCTAAATACTGTGAGATACCTTTCTCCATATAAGTTAGGTATATCTTCTGAAATGCGCGTTTTTTTTAATGCTGGGACGTTACAGGCCGCCGGCTCTGGCTAACTTCAACCCACAGAGCACATGGAGCCCAGAACTCAATGATGAGTCACTGAGGATTTCACGCTAAGGAGAATTCATCATGAATGCATGCATAAGCAGAGAAAGGAGAGGCAGGAGAAGCGGGAGCAAGGAAGAGCCTGTGTCTAGAATAAGCGGAAGATTCTCCTTTCTCGACTTTCACTTACGTGGAGAAAGTGATGAAAAAGTGGAGGAGGTCCAATTTGGGGTTTTGGGAGAAGGAGATCTGGATCCAGAGTGGAGGTTGGAGGTCGTACACGTAGACATAGAAAGTGGTATTGTCAGAACTTCCGAAACTGTAGTCGAGTTTCTGGAAACGGGTTTTGAACGTGGTACAATTGTGACTGGAGAGCAGAACTTTCTCTGGCTGTCCTCCTGTGTGGGAACAAAGGGAACGAGAAAGTCAAACAATTCATTTAGCTCTCCACACGACGAAGGAGACTTGGAATTTGGTTTCGACTGAACCACCACCAGTAGTCCCAGCTCTTCCTGCTCAACAGTTGTTTCCACTCACCCGTTATCACGCTGATATTGAATTTTGAAAGACTTGAGCAAGTGATTTGGAAATCCGCATCCGTGTCCGGCCTTGTCGGAACATTCCTAAAATTAATTTGGGTGTAGTAGAGGTCCTCCTTCTTGGAGAGATTGAATGTAAACTGAAAGTCAATCTGGAGGTCATCTGGAATCATCAAAAATGAATTAGGTTCGTAAATCTGGATCCCATCACGGCCCACGTTCCCTCCAGGGAGATGAGTCTACTTACAGAAACAAGAACCTCCGTTCGTTGGGTCTCCGGTGTAGTTAATTTGCGTATCACATCGCTCACAGTGCTCTCCAGCAATGCCCTTGGTCGTACAGTAGCAGCGCCCAGTCTCGGCATTACAACTCTCCGCCTGCCCGTTACACTCACAGGCTGGAGAAGAGAAATTAAAAATTCATTTCAACCCGTTCCACTACCGAGTAGAGGCGTAATTCAATTCCAAGTGGGACGTACGTTTGCATTGCCCTCCATTAATGGCATTTCCATGATAGCCCGGGATGCAGGATTCACAGTGATTCCCTTCCGTGAATCCCTCGCACTCAATACATCTATTTCGCTCGTCACATGAGCTGTGTCCGTTGCACTGACACGCTGGAAAAGGAATTGTCATTCAGAGAATAAATAGACGTACTTATAAAGTCATGAGGAGAAAATAAATATTATTCTTTGCATTTGGAAATTGGGTCTTGAGCAGGAACGGGGTTCATTGTATGACGTCTCAAAATCCAACCCTTCTCCCGGATTTCTATGCATTTTAGATTGAATTGATTCTCAAGTTCCATTGTACTCTCCTACCTGGACAACTCGTGAAGTTCCAGTGCTTATGGGAACAGGCCTTCTTATCCAGCACGGCTCCCGAGGAATTCAAATAGAGTGCGCCTCGGCTCGAGCCTTCGAGGCACTGACCTAGACCTGTTCCACTCCCACTGTCACACCATCCGCAGGAAGGCAACGTCAAGCATGTATCACAGGAGGCCACATCCTTGCATTCTGAAATTAGGAATACCTTGTAATACATCATCTAGGATTGAGGGAAGCTGGAAGCTAGGTGGATGAATTGAAAATTGAAACGAGATACGGGTTTGGAGTAAGCGGGTATGTGATGCGTGTGAGAAGTAGGAGACCCGGGCATTTTCCTTCCTTTTTACGCTCACACAAGCAATATGCATGCATAATACATTTTCGAAATACAGGATACAGGTTGGATCACTGAATAAACAAATAGGCCTTTCAGTTTGAAACCCAGGGCGTGTATACATGTGCATTTACATTGTCTGTCGTATTGAACAAACTCGTAAATAAAAATATCAGATTGGAGAGGGCCAGAATTTTCACTTGGTAAGTCGGAGAATTTTAGGTTACGAGATTCCCGTCTACGTCTTCAATACTACGCTTGCACACAGCATGTGTTATTCAGTGATTCTGTATTAGGAAAGTTTTTTTTTTCAAGGAAAAAGGGTGGAAAATAGAATCTTACGTGAAGTAGTGTTGGCAGACATTTTATCTTTGGAATGACAGAGGCTTGGGCTTTGAGCCCAGGACATACACTGGCCATAGGGAAAGGAGATTACGTAGGCATTCTTGTCCACACATGTACTCAAGTTGTTGCACCATATACAGTTACTTGCAGTACAGTTGAAACAAGAAGTATGATCTGAGCAACTTCGGTCACAAATTACAGGTTCCTTCTCCGTACCATTTACTATAGACATCAAGTGAACAAAACATTAGATTTAAAAGGATAACATCCAATATTCTAAAAAATAATTGCAGTCGATTTTTAATTCTATGATAGTCAAAGTCACTGTTGTTGATCGGTTTCAATACTAGTGTTCCCATGAACGTAATTTATCTACCTACTTCAACTTTCAAGGTTTGAGTTCGTTCCAAAATCTAAACATTCCACTAACTACAAGACGACCAAGTCGAAGACTACTGAAACCTGAGAAAGAACATTGCGCGATACTACTTATAGCTTGCAATAAATTGAATTACTAAACTAGAATAAGACAAACTATTGGAACCGGAATATTGGTAGTGGGCCTTCCTTTGCATTATTACGCTTCGGCTATGCTCTTAGAAATCTGAATTTTTGTCATCCAGTTATTGAAAATAATTGTAATAATATTCCTCATTCCCCATTTTGAGAGGAAGGTCAAATGTTGGAACAATTTAACAAGCCCATTATGCTCGCTCATTGTACTTTACATTTCCACTTATTGTTATTACACAACACTTATATTTTAGTTAAGGCGCAATAGGACAAGAGTGTTGTTGGAGTGATGCTAATAGTCAAATTCCTATGGCAAGAGTATTCAGCAGCTGCTATACTAATAGCTATTTTAAAGAAAGGGTAATACCGAAGGCCGTGATTTCCTTGATACACTGTACATCCTTATTCCACACGCAGTTGAGCTCCGAGGAACAGAGAAGGCAATTATGTAAGAACGGACTACAAACGGTCTCTTCAGAACCACATTGTTCCAAAGTGACGACAGCCTGGTATTTATAACAAGGAAGAGAAAATATTAAATATCCGTAGTGCTCGCATTAATCGAAGACAAGTTAATACGTCATAGAAGCATGTTTACCTTATATTTTGAGTCTCTACACCTAAGATCCGAGTATTGGCAGTGACTTCCACACCAAACACAGTCGTACTTATTTTGAACACAGGCAGAGCACGAGGTAAAATTCTTGCAATGCTCTGGTCCGTTCTCTTCGGGAGTAGAGGAATTGAGGCACAAGCTCTTGTCTTTGTTAGACACGATATTCCGACACAAATAGGAAATACTGTCCCACTCACATTTCCGGGCTAAAACACCCAAACTTGATTCACAGTTGTAGACTGAGAGTGAACCACAGGTCGGAGGAGTGAAGCGAATCAGATCTTGAAGAACGAAACCGTTGAAGCCACCCCAAAGGTAGATTGAACTTTCATAAAGAACTGCAGAGTGTCCGTAACGCGACAAGTCTGTGGGAAGATTCGCTGGAGGATTGAGCGTGGACCAGGAGTTACACCCAATGTCATACACCATGACTTCACTGGTGAAGCACTTTGAACCAAGACTGTAGGCCGTGTCATTGTGCCCATTCCCACCAAATATCATTAGGAAACCGTTCAATATTTGACTGGCATGAAGGAAGCGGCCTTCTGGTCCAGATTCCAGCAAGTCCCTGACAAATATAAAATTGACAAAGGTGAAGGTGAAGACACCCAGCTATGTACAGTGTATGAGTTTCTAGTAGGTATGATAATACTAGACATACCAAGTACGCATAACAGGGTCGTATGAATGCAGAGTAGTGGACAAGGCGATGTCTCCGATTCGATATCCGCCATATACGTAAATTCGTTGTGTTGTTGGATCCCAGGAACTCGTGTGCCCAAAACTTCCACCCACTGGATATCCCTTGGTCTTAACAATATTCCACACATTTCGGGCTAGAAATAAATGTGATTGAGATTACAAAAGCCAAATTGCAATTCTGGTTCATTCAACTCCACGTTTTCACATCTATTAGTATTTACCGAAGTGAAACTCTTGGACCACGTTCGTATAACCGTAGTAAGGAGAATGCCCAAGAAGTACTACCATTTTACTTTTGCCATGTCGAGTCTTATTTCCTTTGTCATGAACGACGACAGCTGTGTGACCAGCAAGTTGAATTGGACCTAAGAGTAATTCGGGGTAGTTAGACAATGGTCGTATGACAGCCATGGTATCTTCATTACACTACTGACAAACTTCTTACCGCACATTGATCGTTTGCATCCACTACTATCACGAGTGACACTGACTTCTGACCAATAGCGTGTAATTAAATCAAAGGACCAGACAGCATTTGAAACGTATCGAGTTCCAAACTTGCCATCATGAACACCTCCATACACATAAATCTTGTTCTGAAATAACAATAGAATATCTGGTTTAACTTCAAACACATTACAGGAGAAGCTTCTAGCAACCCCGTTCGTTCATATTATACCGCATAACTTACATCAAACAAAACACTGGAATGTCCGTAAAGGCCTGGAAAGTTTCCCACTCCTTTACCCTGTACCTTCTCCAAACTGTTTTCTGTAGAGGTAAATCCACAACTTTAAATACCTTCTTCCTTTTCTTATAGGATTTCATTGCATCGACTTACGCCTAAAGTCGTATCGATAGATCGGGGACTTCTTCATGTCTAAATTAAGACTTGTGCCTCCAATAATCCAAAGAGAGTTATTATGAACAGTGGCTGTATGAGAGGCAACCCCTTTGGGAAACGGAGACTTGGGAGACAATACTTCCCAGAATCCAAATTCGGAATCTTCTCTTTGACTACAGTCATGACCTGGAAGTAACCAAAAAACATTATTAATTTCCGAAATAAAGACGGCTACCGTGAACACATCTTCATCATTCTAAATTACCTTTATAGCCTGCATTGCACCGACACTTTGTAACTTGAGACTCCATGTCACAATCACCGTGCCCGCTGCAGTTGTTTGGACATTTCTCCAGATTACACGCTTCGCCCGTCCAACGAGCGTCACAAGTGCATCGCCCATCCACACATGCTCCGTTTCCAGAACAAACGCGGCTCGAGTCTTCAGTTGGACATGCATGAGTTCTGTATTATTCCAAAATATTGCTCAATTTTTTACTATCTCCTCAACAATTTTTTGGTGCGGTTGGAGATTGGGCTTACCGATAAGTAATATTAAAGCCAGTAAGATTATAGGCAACATCTGTGTAAAAGTGCAAAAGCGCGAAACCGGATTTGGCAACGACTTCAGGCTTCTTATGAACTCGGTAGTTGTTCTCGACCAGGAGCCCGCTGAAACAAATGAGAAAAGTGAGTTGCTTTGGTCAACATCGTCATCGGTCATCGTCTTTTCAAGTTTCAAGGCATATTTTCCAAGCACTAAGCTTGACATACCTGAAAACACTGAGAAGCGGAGAGTGAACGCTATCTCCGTCGAAGATATACAAATGATCCCAACCACACTCCGTAGCAAACTCTTCAATGTTTAAAAAAATGGGCTTGGTGACAGTCGAGCCATTGCTCAGTTTTTGAGTCGACTCAATCAGCCAGGTGCATCTGAAACAAGATCATACATAAGCAAGGATAGGCAAAGAAAGTTCTTAAAAAGGCCTAAAAAAGTTCTTAAAAAGTTCTTAAAAATGACCCCTAAAAGACCGTAAAAATTTTTTAAAGTCGGTAAAAAGTTTTTAAGTTTTTAAAAAGTTCTTATTTTCTTTTATTCCAAATCGTCCATAGATTCTAAATCTCATTCGCATGCGCCGATTCGAAAGAATAGCTTTGTTCCTACAGAAGCAGCGCTTCGAGGTCGGGGGATTTATTTGGTCGAACAATCTCATACCGTCAGGTCGGATATAGAAAAAATCTCTTGAAGACCGTGCGAATTACATGCAGAATATTCTTGCAAATACTATGAAAACATGCGGTAGAGTCTAATTCGACTGCACCACTGAACTGTATTTAGGGAGACCGGACATGTTAGGTTAGTCTGCCTTTATTTTTGTTGGCACTTTTGACAAGGAACCGTCAAAACTGCCTTGATTTTTTCAAAATTGTTGTTCATTGACCACGGTTTCAAGATAACTGTCAATACGAACCTCTGACTGACCGAGCAGAAGTCTGCGGCTGACGAGATAAATATAGTCTTCCAACAAAATCTACAACGCAGCGTCGAGAATCAGACTCAACTCGCGCTTGAGATTATCGAATCAATTATTCGAGAAGTGAAGCTTCAAAATCGTAGGTCGAAAATTGGAAAAATATCGCTGGCACAACAGGTCAGTGCTGTGTGGAACTGCAGAGCTTCAGCACTTTGGGCGCACGCTACAGCTCTACATACGGGGAAATCTTCAGATAGCAGATTTTGTGAAATTTGCGTCAAATTTTCTTTAAAATGGCCAAAAAGTTCTCAAAAATGCCCGAAAAAGATCTTAAAAAGTTTTTAAAGTTCATAAAAAGTTTTAAAGTTCTAACTTAAGTTTTAATCGCTCAAACCTCAAAAAAGTGTAAAAAGTGCGGAAAAGTTCTCTCCCAAGCCATATTTTTACCTGAATCAAATTTCTGTAAAGGTTTTAGGACTCTACCTTCACTATTGAAAAAGTTAGAAATGCGCACTTATCCTATCCTTGTACATAAGTACTGGCAGTGGTCGTTGATGCTTAACAAATTCGCTAATAGAATTTTCTCACGACATCCTAGCATCATCTTAGAATATTCATGAGATTAGATCTGAGACAGGTGGAGTTGGACGTACTTCATATTGCTGGTGTAGTTCCCTAAACCATCCGTGATCCAGCCTCGCTCTCCATTCAGTCTGTAACGATATTCCCAAATGCTTTAGTACTTCACATTACAATCGTATTTTATGGATATGCTTCATCTAATTAACCTACTTAAATGAGAGGTATTGTGGGTAACACTAAACCACAAGGTGAAGCGAAAGTTAATGTGATGAAAGCAATCAGCCAACTCTGGTGATAACGAATATGTTCCTACTTTGTTTGTTCATCTGTGATACAATATTACTGCATAAATAAACAAAGCTCCACATACCTGACTTTCCCGTAACAATACTCGCAGTATGCTCCAGTCCATCCATCATGACAAACACAAGCGTTGCTCAGGCACTCCCCATGTCCATGGCATCGGGCGAAAGTTGGAGTTGACGTGTCATTCAAAACTGATGAGGGTTCACAGTTGCTAGTCTGGTGTTGATTTGGATTCAAATTCTTGAGAGGACTAACATTAATGTTGTGATTCACAGAACTGGTAACCTCGGTCCCTCCCACAGCAGGAAAGGTCATAAAGGCAAACACACTTAACCCAAATCCTAATACTTCCAGGAGGTAGATTGAGCGACTTATAATACTTCCAGTTACATTTCGACTCAGTAGATCTTTCGCACCTTCGAACATAAGTAATTTCGAGAAGAAGTAAGGCAACAGAAAGCTGGTTTGGAACGTTCGTGTTCTCCATTTCCTTCGATATTTCGATTTGAAGAGGAACAAAAACTTTTGTAAAATTCTCATCGTCATGATTTTACGAATGCTGACCAGAGTCACTGATCACAAAGTTTTAAAATACTAAATCGTTGTGAGGAATACACTGAATTCAGTGTGTACCCGGAAGGGACTGAAGCAAGGCGTGACTACTCCTTCGTAGTTTATATCCTTTTCCATGACTACATCTTCCGAGCTGTTGTCTTTAGAGGCCGACTGAAGCTAATGCACATCACAGCAATTGAGGGTGTCATAGGTTGAACTTGAGTTTGGCTTCATGATCTTGTTCTTGAACTCATTCAGGAACTCAAATCAGGCTAAAAATCGAATAATAGAAACATTGAATTCAGTAATTAACCGCACCGTTCGAAGATTGGACATTAAGTTCGGAAGAGCGTGTCAAATCTTAAATAGTTCTTCAAATGCTGCATTTCTTAGTATGCTTCTATTTATAGCTGATTCCGATCCTGACCCACCCTAACGGAAATCACGTTTATCGCTTCTCGGTGATAATTCAAGAATGTTAAGCGTCAATGTTTGATAGTTTACCTACATTTGTCTAGTATCAAACAGATGACGCGGGTTATCATGACTCGCTTTATCAGTGGCTCGTTCTAGTGATATGTGATTAGTTTTTAGCCTTCAGAGAAATGTAAACAAACAGACGTCAGATAGCTGAAATAGTAGAAGGGCGCTTGAATTTGGGATTCGATTCGAATACTCGTCTCAGGAATATTCTTGACGTATCTCAAGCTCAAGTTCAAGTGTCCACTTATTTCACTCTCTATCACTAGCAATCACATATTTCCATCACGTTGTGAGTTGAGTTATGAACTATGCCATCAGCTCGTAAAGAATCGATTGGATATTAGATACAGAAATCTATGACAAATATGGCCATGACCACTTCAAAACAAAGATGAAAATATTTAATTAAATGATAATTAATGAAGATGTCTTCAAAAACAGAACTGAGTTCCAAATTCATCGCTCATAATTGTACTAACTGTTAGCCACTAGCCACGTAAATAAATTCCTAAGGGTGGACAAAACGCAACAATTACTTAGTGCTTGTGAAAATGAAGTAAGTCATAGTCATAAGCATTGAGCTTATGCAAACTTTCAAACTCGTGACTAGTTGCTAGTTGATAAAGGTGATCTTAAAAATTATGTTTCATTAAACCCAGAACTGAACTGAGAGTGAGAAAACATAAAGCAATCGCAAGTGGCAGGAATCCCGCTGATCCACAATTTACGAAACAATGCAACTAGAGCAAATCTAGTTGTCAGTGATTTTAACCAGCATTTGGTATTGAACAACTAAGGGCAGAAAGTCACTTACTTACCACAATATTCACGCTCGTCAACAACACACAGTAAGTAGCGACTTGGACTTGGAGACGATTTATGACTCTTTCCACGTCCGTTTCCTTCCTGTTTTTCTTTTTTCTTGTGTCCTAGTCCTAGGTAATTTGTAATTGTGCTGACTCTTGGAATGAAATGCTTCAGAAGATTTGAGACAATGGACATCCACAAACTTCCTTCTCTCTGATCTGTGATGTGAGATGTGACTCAGCTGAAACGTTCAGTAGCTCGTCCAAGATCCCACTATGAGTTGAGCACCTAATAATCACAAGAGTCCATCGTTCATGTACATGACAATGATCATGTTCACCATCCCCTCTCCACTTCGCCTATTGTTGATTGTTGTGGCTGCACCTTCTTCCGCTTCTACCCCCGAACAAGCTCATTGTAAAGGTGCACCAAAGTACGAAATGCAAAAAAAGTGCCCACCTGCACCTTCTATACTCCCACACACTTCCTGAATTGGCGAAATACGAGTCATTACGTTTACCTACAACACTCCAACCAATATTTGTAGTGTATTTGAATTTCTTTATACTATTGTATATTATAGTAATTGTATCTAAATTAATTTGCAATTTACCACTTTGACTTATGTTGTATGTAATATCATATACATAGTATGTAAACGCAATTACCTAACTGCTGTCCGTCGTCAGAAGAAACAGCAACATCGAAGAATTGTAATTTCCTTCACACTGCACTAGGGTTAGAGATTAGAGATCTTATTCAAATAGTTAATGCAAATTGTAAACCCGACACCAGAAGAAACTGAGGACAAAATTGAGAAGTGAGAATCCAAATAGTAGAAGTATTTGGATATGCCTTGTTTGGTGCTAAGACTTGTTGAAAAGGTTTGTGGGTTTTGTGGGGTTTTGAGATGTCTATATGCCTGCCTGTTGTGTTCGTTCGTTCAAAGCAGCTATGCAATATGCAATGTATTTATGTAGTTGGTTGTAGGTTGTTGTAGGTGTACGTGTAGGCTGCTCGAGTTGGAAGATTATGTGTGGACTGTGAAGGCATTCTGTTTTCTGTGTATCTTCATGTGTCAAGTCAATGGACGGAAGAGGAAAGGGAAGCTAGCTGGAGGGAGCGTGACGTCAGATGGCATCGAAAAATTAATGCTCTAAGCCTCACTCCGTGCGCGCTCAGATGGACATGGACACGGCTCCTTTCCATGCAGAAGTGAAAGCACGAGAAGGCGAATTGACACTTCCTTTCCATCGCGTTCGTCAAGGTTTTCATTTTCACTTTTAGCTATCCGTGTATGGGACCTTCTCTAGAGTTCTAAAAATATTGGACAAACAAGGCCTTCATTGTGGGACAAGGTCACAGATGATGCTCAAAAGGAAGCGATGTGCTGTACCTAAACATTGAAATTGTAACAATTACGTAAATTGTACAACGGGCAAAGTTGTACCGGCGTTATTACAACGGTATCCTCCCATATTTAAAGTATATTTGAAGCGGGATTGACGCTAATAAAAATAAAGTTAAGGATAATTCAACTATATTACATTGTATTCAATTCAGTCTGTCTGTTCTCTGTACAAGCATAATGCCATGCAATCAGGATGGACAAATTACAGTTTCTGTTCTTGTTGATGTTAATATAATTTAAACGGTTACACGAAATACACGACGAATGCAAACAATTTGCTGCCATTTTGCTATTTGCTCAACCCAAGAAAATGAAAGATGGAAGATAGTTTAGAAAATATTGTACCAGTAATTTCTGGAGCGAGTTTGTGTGCATTATACATTATATGTTTCATGAGATACAAATGGACCATTAATCATTACTGAAATGCGCATTTGAAAGCCATATACGAAATATGTTGACAAAAATTTTATATTCACTGAAGCGGAAAACCTGTATGGCTTGCAATGTTCCTCGAAACCAGTTGAGATTTTGTTGTTATTATGCTGCATAATAACAAAATCCAGCAAGTTACGAGTTACGAGGAAGCGTGGGATCCTGAATGAGTGAAAGGTTCAATGGCCTCTCCCGTCATCCTTAAACGTTAACTTCGGCGCTGGCTTTTGATTTATTATACTAATCGTTTATCAGTGACAGCCAATTAGCAGCCAGTATAGGACCAAGTCCATTTGCAACTTCAATGCTTCCGTCCAGTACATGAGTCATTTTTCGAATAGTCATGGTCTCTAAATTATTGAAGCAAAAGTTGCATGTCAATTATTGCATTTCAATGGTGTGTGTATGTATTGTTTGATCGGAGAAATTGTGTAATTTACGTTTACGTAACGAATTTGAAAGAAATACGAATAAGTGCAAGTATCGTATTTATTTAGGGGAGAACAAATGCTGCAGTAAGTACATTGCTAATCCACTTTGACCGAACACGAAGTTGTCGGGTCGGAAGATGACACCCAAGGCACTGGCACGGACCGCTTCCAAGGTACCCGGCTCCAAGTCAACAAGAACGGCACGCGGGACATATTGTCCTGCTGCAAGACAAGGGACAGATTTAATTACCACAAAGCTCCAATCACGTTTGGTGATCAAGCTATTTAGAAGCCTCATCTGAAGCCTCGGTATAGTAGACGGAGTAAGCTGAAGGTCACTTTCTCCATGATAAATACCGGTAGCATCGATTCCGTGCTCCTCGCTTATCGTCTCCCAAAACTAAAATAATGATGATGCATGAAAGTGGATTTATATGCCAACTTTAGGGGTCTCAATAATGAACTTACTTTGGATCCGATTTGGTTTCCGCATTGACCAGCTCGCATATGAACGATTTCACGCATTTTGAGGTATAAAAAGGGAATAAGGGCGTAAAACCAATTCTCACATATGATACGTCGTTGGAAAGCTCTTTTTAAGGGTGTTCAGAATATGTAACTCTTATTTGGGGCTGAAGCCCCTTAAATGCCCGAATGCACAATGAGGTCCTGACTTTGACTGGCCGGTCACGGTCGAGTTACCGTGACCGGCCAGTCAAGTTCGAGCTCCAGTCAACTTCGAATGCACAATGAAATTTGGAACTAGGTTCAGTCGAACTCAGTTCCAGTTCGACTGTGACCGCGCAGTCAAGTTCAAACTGACTGACGCATGGATCACTTTGCAGATTATCATTGCATGCAAAAACTATTGCGTTACATGCTATTAATGCGGCAAGTTTGTGTTCGTGTTTTTGTTTCCCAGTTGGCGGAAGATTCATTTTCAGTATCCTGATTTCGTGTGTTGTTTTCTAATTTCCATTTCAAATAAGTGCCAGTTGTATTCAGTTAAATTACAGATCATAATTTCTAAAATGTCGAGTGAAGAAGAAACCGGTGAGCCAACTACCAGTTGCAGTGCCAGCGGTAGTCGGGAAATATTCACGAACTACGAGAAAACTCTGCTGTTGTCTTTGGTGGAGG
>JAQFYU010000196.1:0-29300 GCA_034694905.1 Ceratophysella granulata | reverse complement strand
ATTTTCCTACTGCATATATTTGCATAATTTAAGATTTTAGTGCATATTTGTATATTTTGACATTCTTCTAATTTAGTGCTTATTCTGGAGTTTTTAGCATATTTTGGAACTTTTATTGCATATTTTGGCACTTTTTCCGGGCAATACTATTTTAAAAGCTTACCTATTCAGAAATTTTCGCCGAGTTTAGGTTACTTGCACAATTTTGTTCTAGAAATTTGCAAATAATTGCTGGCGTGATATCAATTCGATGTAGTTTGAAGTTTTCTGTGTTCATACAATTTTGTTGACAACATCTACAAAACCAAACAAAACCAAAACAAACCAAAACAAAAGCAAATGATTTCTGATTTAAAAGCCTATTTTTGTGTAATAGTTTATTTTTTAAAAATATTTTAGTGTATATATTGCCATTTCTGTGTATATTATATTTTGTTCGAAGCCCATAATAACCGCGACATTAAAAACCGCGACATTAAAAACCGCGAATGAAAAACCGTGAATGAAAAACCGCGAATTAAAAACCGCGAACATTAAAACCCGCGAGCACTAAAAACCGTGAACATTAAAAACCGCGAAATTAAAATATTTTAATTGTAAATTGAAACAAATAAATATTCCAAGAAAATAAATAGTGACGCATATTCTATACGAATCATATTATGTTGTATATAATTTACTTATAATAAGTATATTTAAAGGTCACAAATGTATGTTCCGGTATTATCAGTTTAATAACTTGAGATAAATTAAGCGTATCAATATCGCTCATCGGAATTGCTCAGGATTTATCCTTTAATGTATAAAAATGAATTTTAGAATGTTTCGTGGTTTCGTTGTACGCATTTGTCTGGATATAGATCGTTCATTGTTTTCTATTTCTACGTTTACATTGTTTTTCATTGGATTTTTCTGAACAATATAGCTGGCACTCCGTGTAAATCTATTTCAGCTTTCCAACAAGCAGTGAGTAAATATAGACGCTTCGTGTGTAAATATTGGTTTATATTATATTATAAATTTGTATTTGAATATTTCCTTTTCTTCTCGCCAATTTTTTTTTAATTCGCGGTTTTAATGTTCGCGGTTTTTATTGCTCGCGGTTTTTAATGTTCGCGGTTTTTAATTCGCGGTTTTTAATTCGCGGTTTTTAGTTCGCGGTTTTTAATTCGCGGTTTTTAATTCGCGGTTTTTAATTCGCGGTTTTTCATTCGCGGTTTTTAATGTCGCGGTTTTTAATTTCGCGGTTATTATGGGGAACCATTTTGTTACATATTATAGTGCATATTTTACGAGCCTTTCCTATTTTTATTGTAGAAAAGTGATTTTTGAATCTGCATGCAAGCAGTATTGGGCTAGTGCATTCAATTATGGCTTCAAGTGCTCTGAAGTGACTACTTAATGCAGTCTAATATGCACAATGCACCACGTGGACTAATTTAGCTGTACTCAAGAACTGGAGCCCACTTGGAGCGTGTGCCAAGCTGTAGAGAAGAAGAATGTAACCTAAGGGAATTTTGCTGTATGTTGACACGCATTTACAAGCCACGAGGGTCCCACAACAAAGCGTAACATTGCCCATTACTACATCTCCCTCCGCCATGGAGTAATGGATTGAGTTTGGCGGAAAAGAAAGGCAGGAAGGTAGCCTTAGCTTTCTCCTCGTGTCCCAGTGCATTAAGCCCAGTCCGTCCTGCTCTAAAAGTACATAGAGGAGTACTGAGGTTTCCGTGTGAGATTAAGAACTCAACAATGCGGAGTGGATAGAGACATGGAGTCTGGGATGCTTGGACAGACAGACTCAACTAAGCTTCGTGTCCCGTTCATTTCTCCGCATAGAAGAACTGGGAAGAGAGGGAAAAGGACGAGTTTGGGCATTGATTCTGGCTTAGTGCCACTGAGGTCCTACGATTTGTTGTTCTGTAAAATGTTGCATTACGGGATCATTGCTTTCACTTTTTTTCACTTCTCTCTGAATCCCGTCAGTCCCTTGGTCGAGCCCTGTACTCTCACAATCCTCCGTCTTCCGCCAACTTCCTCTCCGCTCATGGACCCAGAGATGAGCCGTACTTCTCCAAACAACTCGGTCCAATAGACATAAAAAAAACAAGTCAAGAAAGAGGAGCGGAAACAAAAGATTTCCTAATACAAGTCACAGAGGAGATGTACAGCGTGAGCCAGGACAGCCACATATTTGTAACATACGATGTATTCTGGAAAAAATATAGAAACATTCAGCTATGAAATGTCCCAATGTCCATATTGGTATGCTGATAGACATCATATGTCAATCGACAGGCGGGAGGAGCTATTTTGAAAAGATACGAAAAGGACGAAACATTTATTTTTATTATCTGGCATTGAAGCATGTCGCTGATTTAGAAGTATTGCGTTGTATCAATCCGAAGTACTATCATGAATGCTGAATATGTAAAGAAATTTGTAGCAAGAGTTTTCTAGATTTCGTTCGACACCTTGTAGGTCAAATTCTGAATTCCTTGTGTGAATTACAGCTGCAGAGCATTTAAATTTCAAAATAGACCCAAATGCTATGTTTCTGATTAAAGAAGAATCGTATGCATAAAAACTAATCCTATTTTAGTATGTGCACCAAAATATGCAGTAAAATTTAAAAAGTAAATGTTTGGCAAAGAATTCAGTCAACCAAGTTGTGAAAACGCAAAAATATTGTAAAACATCAAATTAAAATCAAGCGACGAAAACTTTTGAGAGTCCAAAACAGATTATTATCATGAGCTAAGAATCTGCAAACAATTTAAGATAGTAAACTAGTAGAATTTAAAAATAGCTCCATAGAGTGTCAAAATGCATAAAAAGTGCAAAAAATATTTTATATGCTCCAACATACGCATGAGAAGTTGCAAACTATTAAAATAGGAAAATACAAATAAAAGATTGTTTTCTAGGCCGGGTTTGCCCAGGGCTTATGTGATTGACGTGTCCGTCTGTCTGTCCATCCGTCCTCCAGTTTGACAGGACCACAGCACATCAGCTCTATATAAACTGGCTCTCAATTGAGTACTTTTGCGATTTGAAAAGAGCAGTGGACTGAACGAACACTAAGATGAAAAATGGTATACTGCCAGCTGCTTAGCAACTGCTTCCAAACGCATAACAACCGCTTCCTGCTGCTTATGAATGCCCTTCTACCGCATACTAAGTACTGTGTGACTCCATGGCATATGACGAGCCTGGCCTCTTTTACCAGTTTATACAGTTTATTAAATGTGCAAAAAAATTGTGTGCACTAGAACCTTCAAAGATGCAAACAAAATGCAGTATGAAATTAGGTTATTGGAACCAGATCGGTATAAATCGTTTCAATCAGTTAAAAAATCCACAAAAATGTGAATTTACATAAGAAGCCTTTTCTCAGGCTCCGAAACGTCCTACGAAATCAACACATTCGAACCACGCGATTATACGAACTGAACATGCAGTTAAAGACGAGGAACAATGGTTTTTTCAATCTGAATTAATAATCTACGGTTGGGTATAAGGTATAAGACTCCTCAGCGCCAGGAGAAAGTGATTGTGAAAGGTGTATTGAGTGTTTGAGTCATAAATAATTGAGGACCAGGCGGTCTCTTTCATTTGAGTGAATTGGAGCTTGGAGCTGAGTGGGAGTGTGTAGTGTGTGAATTAGTGCGTCCTTCATCCCGACAACGTCTCATCTCCATATCACATTCATGCACATTGGACTCCGAACCGCCTTGGTGAAGACGGGCAGCCCAGGGAGACCCAGGACTCTAATTTCATAATTAACTGTTACAGTTATCATTCTAATCAACACTTCTCACTACAAATGTCATGCATGGACGAGGATCCACGAGTCCCAGCTCAGCCTCTCTTCCATCCACTTCCCTCCCGTTAGTTACCAAGTTCTCAGTTTCCCAGTCGAGAACGTGACTCAGGACGCTCCGTATTTCGACGGAAAAGGAAACGAAAGCACGCTCGCCCACGTCCCTATTTGACTTGTAATGTAAATGTAATTTACCAATTTGACTCCAATCCCTGTCGTAGACAGTCAACAAAGCTCTGACTAAATGGCTTCCATATGCATATTCCATTGTACAGGGTTCTTCGTGCGGATAAGATCACGCTTACAGTGCCTGCCCTTTGCCCAGACTAAATCCTGCGATTTAGGTGAAACTTTTCAAGATTGGAGGCACAGAAGCACAATTTACAATTTAGCTTTATATATTCAGTCAAATATTCAAAAAGTTGGTAGCCAAATATAATCAAACTTAAATTAGACTATTTTAAATTAAGAGAAAACAGCTATATGTGTTAGGAAAACTAGAAGAATTACAGGATGTAAAATCCTGGCCCACGCTAATTTTATATTTACCCTTCAGCAAAGTAGATTTGAAATGCTTGAATCATATTTTGACATTACCAATATGTATACTAATACTAAATTGTCAGCGAGCAGAAAAGCTGGCTTTCGTTGAATGTTTTCATTATTGATTGTAACGTTAAGTCAGGTCCTTTAAATTTCTGGCGCCATAGTTTTTGGTCGCTGAAGGCAAATCCAGGACATTAGAAAATATCGACACTATGTAAACTGTAGGGAAAAAATTTCTAAATTTGGAGCATAAAATATTCGCCTATGTGACTCTATTAATCGTTTATTTTTTTAAAAGTTTGTAAAGTTAATGTTTTTTAAATTTAAATTGATTAATTTTTAAGTTAATGTTCAATTTTATCGTTAATAAAATTTAATGTCACTGTTTTTGGTGTGTCGCGGTTTCTGATGTCGCAGTTTTGGATTGAGATAATTTTTGACAGAAATTAGGTTTGATTTTAATTTTCAATGACCTGGTCGATTTTTGCCACGTTTAATTATTGATTTCTTTTTGATTCCGAAAGCTAATCCGTCTGAAGAAGAGGAATGTACTAGCTTAGTTTACATATAAAGACAAGGTGTTAAACCCTATATATTTTTTGCCAATGCCTGCATTTTTTCATGATAATGTCCCACGTTTCAATTTTGGATGAAAATCCCAAAAAGGATGCAAGATTTCCTGAGCAGCTCTGTACTTGGTATTGTTGATGATTGACGGGATCTGTGGCTGAGTGTCAGAGGTTGGTGTTGGTGGCAGGAGGTTGTGTGGAATGATAGAGCTATTTAGACCAAATCTGCATGTGCTCTCTAGACTGAGACCCGTCACCTACGACAAATGGAGATAAAGACTTTGGTGGTTGGAAGATAATAAAATAAGAAAGTGTATGAAGGGTGAGGAAGTGCGTAGGTTTGTGGACAAACCCAAATACAGCCCAACCACTGACAGAATAAAATACCCATGAGAGAAATATTATTTATGGCCTCCTATTTTTTACCTTCTTCACTTTCTCCTCTCTCTCTCTTGCCACAACGAACGACCCAAACGGAGCCTCTCCGCTCCCGGCCTCAAAATCGCTTAGAGAAAGCCGCTTACACGGTCAAGTGGATTTATTGTTGGGCAACCACTTGATCCCCTCGCCTCTCCACCAGACAACTCTATTGGGCTCCGCTTTAATTTATATACTAATTTAATCACCTTCACCACTCTCCTTGTCATTCTAAATCACCAGGGGGGTTAGGGTGGCTGTCCGAAGACGTTAAATTGCTGCTTCACAGAATTGAACCGTCTTTTCACGTAATAAAACATATCTTTCAATAACATTTTCATTAAGCAGGATCCAGTCTCAAAAATGCAAAGTTCAATCCCGATATTCAGCTAAACTAAATCAAAAAACGTTCAGAATTGAATTCTCAAGTAAATCATCAACAGTAAAGATAGCAGATGACACGGAACGCGATATAGCATGGTATCTTGACTACCGCAAACACAAATCCTTTGAAATGCAAACTTTTACTCAACCCATGGTTCTTAAGATGCAGTACTTTCACGCATTGTGAGTAAGGCCTTGGACTTGAAACCCGGCGTTTCGGAAGCCTTACGCTTCCATGCATTGAGAATGTCAGAGACAACCCCACATGATAACGCATTGTTTATGTTTTGACAAGAGAACCGGCTCAGCATATGTACAGGCGTAAGTCATGGAAAAAGTACAACGGCATGTCGTACTCCTGGCGCCAGACAGAAGTTGACTCTTTTTAAAAGCCGCTTTCACCCATTTAAGTTTGTATATGAACTCCTTCGTTCATAAGAAAGGCCGAATTTTAGGTTTCTTGAGCTGTACAAGCAAATGGGCGATGAAAAACAAAGAATGTTTCTCAGAATCAAATTTTAAGGCACATATTTTATTGAAAACTGGACTTTAAAAATCAATGTACTGAATATAATTTTAGGAATTTAATCTATTTATATTTTTATAATTTAGCTTAGCATGCAGTTGTCGCCAAGACTGATATTTGAAATGGTAAAGGTTAGATGCAATGGTTTAATTTTCTCGAATCTTAATTTCTTTTTTCTGAAATTGAACTTCAATTCAACAAGTTTAATGATATAGTACAAGTTTAATGATAACAAAAATGCGGCTAACATGGAGAATAATATGCAAGAATTTCCGAATTTCAAGGATCAAGACAAACAGACGTATACTAAAGTCCCGACGAATATATCAGCCCAATATTCGTCTAATGTGTTTCTCGCCAATTTGTGTTTGAACGAATATTTAGTGACTGTCAATCAAACACTCTTACAATTGTCTCTCGTATTAGGCGAATACAATATTCGCCCCTCCTTCCGAACTGGGTAAAGGTTTCAAAGGCGAATACTCAAACCAATATTTGATATCTCAATATTCGCTCTACATGGCGAAAGCCATAGGAGCAATTATCGTTACGCCTTTCAGGCAAATAACTAAAAAAAAACGTAATTCGCTGAATTATTGATAAAAACACAGCCTTCCAGCATAGCATAGAAGAAAGTGACATTGACTAATATATTAAATGCTTATTCTAGCGCAATGTACCTGGCCTGATTAGTTTTATTACAAAAATAAAGAATTTTGATTCTTCGACAAAGAAATTAAACCCAAAAATGAATTCTGGTCGAGACATTGCATCATGTGCATACTAGAACAGGAGAGCATATTTGTACTTTGCCTGACAGTGGGTCAACTGTCAACTCTGGGCAATGTAATTGCGGGCCTGGAACCTGAGTAGTCCGAGTGTTAAGTAGATAGTTGGTGGAGTGAGCTTATTTGGTTAATGGGAAGTCCTGTAGGGAAGTAAACGCAAGCGTGGGCTCGGAGGCCGAAACCCGAGTTCTTCTACAGTATAAAGAGTGAAGTAGTCAAGTTGGGAGCCAAGTCAAGTCAGAGTGAGGGTTGAGAGACGATGGGAACAGTGGAACCAGCCTGAGTGAAAGTTAGGGTGCTTTCCCTCTTCCCTGCAGACTTTCATTTGGACAGACCACCGGGTGACAATGAGTACGGACGAGGGACGAAGAGGTCCTCAAGTGGCTTTGGCTGTTAAATTGTGCACAGACAGAGCAGTCCGTAGACCCTGTCGTCTTCCAACGTCCTGTCCAGCCCAGACCATGGACACTGAGCTCGAGTGTCACTGAGTCTCCTGGTTCTTCGTGCAGAAGGCCCCGACCAGAATATGTGGACAGGATGAGAGCGGACCTTCTCCTCTTCCTGTGGTGCAGTCTTGTACATGTGCTCTCCCTCCCGTCCGTCATCCGAATAGGTAGGTCATGCATGCTCTGTCACTCCGAACATACTTCGTTTCCAGCCAGGATTTGAAATTAATTTGTCTGTGGTAACTGTCCGTTCTTAATTTGGCACATGTGATTTTTGACAATATTGTCAACGGGTATCTTACATTTTGGTGAAAGGTTGAGCTAACGTTCCAGCATTAACCGACAACAATTTGCATAGTGCGATATTTTTGGTTCTGAAAAAGCACAAATACGAACGTTTCACTTGTCATCCTATCGTAATCAGATTTAAAAACGCTTTCTATAATTAATAACGTGAGAAATTGACATAGTCGTGCCAGTTTCTAGAATTTGTTCATTTAGAATTCCAAATTTCTTGGGTTTGCATTTCTGGGGGGTGGATTTAAGCAATTGGAGTCTGAAATATAAATAGCGTCTTGACCAACGTATTAATATCAACTTTAAGCCACTAATACAAAGAAAATCTAATTTATTGAGAATTTCGAAAATTAAATGCTCAAAAATGAATTAATTGTCTTAATATATGTTTTTTTAATATTAAAGGAATTGATATAAATTAATATCTCCAATTAAATCATGCTAACGGAACGTGTCACGTTGAAATAATGTAACCCGAAGGTTGAGCTAAAATAGCATAATGTACCACTACACTCAAAGAAAGACACAAATTGTTGAGCATATTATGCAAACACACCCTATATATTCAAGTTTTCGCCTAATAACACCCTGCGTGAATAAAACGGAAGATATTTCAATGAAATTTCTGGTTGAGAAATAATCTGAGTGCTTTCCTAGTGGTACTTAGGCAATGGACAATAGGCTATTGCATCCCGAGTAGCATAATGCAAAATTCCAAGGAATCAGTTACATTTAACAAGAATTTAGTACTTTGTCTGCTTGAATCCCGTCAAAATGTATTTAACGCCCTAGCGAATAACCAGAGACAGTAGTAGAAGACACCCATCCCAAATTCCGTTTAAATGCATGCATGATGCATGTATGTAAACAGAGTACATGTGTGTACATACGTGATGTGCCATATAGATAGATCCTAATGTCGTAACCTCGGAGTTGACATAAGCACTCCTGCGTGTTGTTCTATAAATCGAAACCTCGTCATTCCTACGCATGAATAGACATTTGATACTCTTCTTGGAACCAAAACCTTGACTCCAACTCTTTAATCTCAGCTCTTCCCAGAAACCAAGACTCACTTGTAGTTCCAAAATATATAAAATTACTCGAGATTCGTACATCGTACAGGAGTGGATCGAAGGCTAATTCCAATTTACGACTCTCATCTCATTCACATATTATATCTCCTCAACCCAATATTAAGAGCTACTGTTTCCCTCCCAAAAACTTTCTCCTTACCTTAAGGGAAAAAGGATGAGGATGAGTCTCAAAACTACCACTTAATTTCGTCGACATGTAGAAAAGTCTGGTACGGAAAAGTTGTTGAGGTTTGGTTGAGGTTCCTCTGACTTTCCCTTCATCTTGTTCTAAGTTCAAGTGTACAAATTAGTTTCTCTCCAAAGAAGAAGTCCTCTGAGTTAGAAAAACAAAAGGGGGATGAAATTTGATTTTAAACTTTGGTCCCAAGTCCTTGCTCGAGCAGACTGAAGAGGAAATATTTATAGACAGGCTTTTCCCAACACTTGAGAGGCTTGGAAACACTTAATACCTTTCCCATTAAACTTAAGCTCTTGATCCTCTCGATACATCTCTCCCCACTTCTCAGGCATAAAAGAAAGACTTGGCTTTAACTCCTAGGGGCTTCAGCCAAGGACCCTCACACTACCATACCACTTCCCACTCTTTTCAAACGGTGAAAACAATTAGCGGGAGGCGTAAAAGAACCATATTCTCCTGCCTATGCTTCTCGGCTCAGGCAAGACAGACAGGGCCTATTAAATTATGGATACTAAAAACCTCGTATAACTTTCTCCATTACGCCGAACAGATTCTCTGCAATCCGTAGTACTTTCTAAGTCTCATATGGTAATCTCAAAATTGGGTTGAGCGGATTTCTGAGTCGTGAAATCTCGTAATTATAGACCAAAATCCTGGTTTCGGTCTAGACAAATACTGATTTTAAACAAAAGTCATAAAGAACCGGAATATTGAAAACCGCAACAGTAAAACAAGTTGCATGAAATATTAAGAGTAAAAGCCGCAACATTAAAAATCAGCAATTAATGCCACAAAATACTGATTTGAAACGAAAATGATAATCACCACAATTTTGAAAACCGCAACCGTAGGAACCATAGCATGAATTATTGCAGCATTAAAAGCCGCAAAAGGAAAAACAGCAATAGTGTTGCTAAACTACTGCATTGAAACGAAATCCATAACAACCGCAATTTTAAAAACCGCAACAGTAAAGCCCGTAGCATGAAATATTGCAACAGGAAGACCCACTACATTAAAAGCAGCAATAATAAAACCGTAAATAAATAATACCGCGCAACGTAAGTCCGCAATAGTAAAAACAGCAACACGAACAAAGAATTAAATATATTTAAGATACGCAATAGTTGTACGAGTAATGCACTGATTTATAATTGGAATGAAGCGAGGTATTTTGGCTCCTTGAAAAAGCTCTTCATATTTAAAAAATCGTAAAGCTGCTTAAACTTCTTGATTAAAATTTTTGAATAAATATTGTATTTTTGTATAACATACAAAATTTTCGTGTTACAGTTTTTAACAATAATGGGACCAGCTAGCAACTATCTTGAAACAATGGATCGATTAATTGGTTTAAATTTATACAGTAGTTTTATGTAATATATAAATCTGAATCTATTTGGAGATCCTCGTTAGCTTGTGAGTGCTGGGGAAAGCAAAACGCTTTATCAATTTTTTGGCCTAATTGTTGACTAGGCCTTGGTCACATGAAATTCGATGACAATGTTTTGGTCTTAATACGATATACGCTGGAACAAATTTAAAGTGAGAGTGAAATGTTTAGTGAAAGTTGGAGATATTGCAAATATTCTGAGTCGGAAATCTCGAGAAATGAAACTGGTCCCCGCATTATTTACGGCTTGACAGACCACTGACCGACTTCTTCTCCAAAAACATTCACCAAAAAACCCGTATCCTCAACTTTCACCTCAAGTACCAGCATCAATGTTCTATTTATCTATTCAAACCCCCATTTAATCTCAATTACAAAAAATATGGAAATATCCCAGACGAAATATATCTTCAAAGATTGGATTTAGATTCAAGCCGACAACTACTACGTCTCTACCGACAGATCCAACTCCATATTTTCATCCTTTGATGTCCGTCGTTATCTCGCCACAAAAGCACTTGTAATCTGCTTAGAAGTTGAAACTGATGCAAAGGAAGCGCACTAGACACATTGTTGCTCAAAATTCAATTGAAACACAATTCAATTGAATTCTGTTCTCAGTACGGCTGTCCGCAGTCTCAGATTTGGATGTTTACGTAAAGTCGGGTTCCTTTGATCCTCCCAATCGTCGTAGAACCTGATGTGACGGAAGTAGCGTGTGTCCCAATATTGAGTCGGATGTGCGGAGAGGGTGTTGAAATGTGATCTGCTCACCCTGCCTGCCTCTGATTCCTGCGGTTTGTTCCTCACTCAGAAGAAGATTTCTGGAGTGTGGAGTGACGGACTTGTTGGAGGTTGAAGAGCCCTGAGCATCCTTTGCATACTCATTACAGAAAAGTTGAGAAGTTTAATCATGACGCGGAGAGCAGTGGCGGTTCAAGGAATTGGTGAAGGAGGGGGCCGAAATTTGAAACGAGGAGTTAAGTATTTGGCACTAAAAATTATGTTCAAAAAAGGATTTTTTATTATTATAGACGTTAAAATATGATATTTTGAGCCATGCTCAAGAAACCGTTTGCGATTTTGATTAATTTCACTAGATGTAGCTTCATTTTTGATTTTAGTTTAGAAAAATTAAGATTCTGCTCGAAATCTGTAAAATTTCAACAATTAAGAGCCGGAATATGAATGTTTAGCGCGTAGCGTCCGAAATTTTTGACATTTCGACCATTGTCTGCTATTTTCCCTTCATTTTTGATTATAGTTTTAAAAAACTTATAATTCTGCTCGAAATCTGTAAAAAAAATTCAACAATTAAAAGCCGGAATATGGATTATTGCACAAAGCGCCCGAAATGTTTGACATTTCGACCATCGCTTACTTTTTCTAGCTTCATTTTCGATTGCAATTTAATAAGCTTAAGATTCTGATTGAAATCTGTAAAACTTCATCAATTAAGAGCCTGAGTATGGATGTTTTGCGCGAAGCGTACGAAATTTTTGAAATTCCCACCATTGTCCGTTATTTTTGGCTTCTTCTGCGACCAACTTTTTTTGAAAAATTAACGTAATACTTGACATATGTATGGAATACATCAATAAAGAGAAATTATTGAGATTTTAAGCTATTTTCCCTATTTTTGACCTCAATCCGTACTATAACTAGTATGAATTTTCCGGTCAAGGGAGGAGGGACAAGGCCCCTTCGGGCCCATATGATGAGCCGCCCTTGACGAAGCCGGGAGTTATGTGTCTCGAGTTTCCCAACAACTCCCTGTCACGCTCATAAACAAGAGACTCAGGGGAGGGATCTTAAATACGTGAAGAGTTCACTAAATAAGGCGGATCCTAGTAAGGACCAAAGTTGGATTAAGTCCGGGTCGTGGGACGATCTGGAGAGACTTGGGAGATGACGAAGTCTCCTGGACTCTCCACACGACGGGGAGACTCATAGAAAATAATATTTTATGCATTCATTTCTCTGGTTCCCACAAGGCAGGCCGAGGATGGGAAGATGCGATAGAAAAAAGATGAAAGGATTTTTTTCCCATCCTTTTTTTTTTTTTTGGTTTCCTTCGGTGGCCCATGGGGGATTTTCCCAAGTCTTTTCTCTCTCGGCAGACAGAAGTGAAAGAAAGTGATGAGGGGAAAAAGTATAAAACGATGTCCCAAGAAGGATACAGATACAGTTCAAATCAATAATAGGGAAAATCCTATGGCTTTCTCAGATGAGAATTGGATTGGAAGTATGAGGAAGGACGTCTAAGCCGAGGAGTCCGGGTCACAAGCCACCTTCCCTCGTACCCACCTCGACCACTCCGGCTTTGGGCCCACTACTGCCTCCATGGCACAGTACTGGCCCATGGTTCTAATGGATCGGAAGCCAGAGAGTGAAGCCAGACCGAAACACACACGGAGAAAGAACTGGGTTTGTCTCTTCTGGAATCCCTGTCGCCTCCAGTCCTCCACTCAGTCCTATGTTGATTCCCGAACGTGAAGAGATTCCACAAAGTTGAGCTCTCTTTGAACAACTCAATGATGAAGAAAGGAGACTCAGGCACCCACACTAACTTTCTCCTGTTCACACGGACCAATTCATTTCTCAACCTCCAGGAAATGACTTCTGGCTCTCTCAACTCAGACTCGGACCATTGGATCTGTTCAGAATTGGAACACAAGTCAAGGTCTGGAGTAGTGGCCTGAGACACTGCTTTCACTTCCCGCATTTCCAGAAGTCGGCTCGACCATCGCTACTGTTTGCCCTAATCCTTGACATCCTTCGGTACATGATGGATCATGGTGGAACTGTGTTCCGAAATATTCCCAGACGAAGTGGGTTGATATCCATTCAATTGGATTGGGACTGGATTAAGACCCATTGTCCATATTTTTGGACTTGTGACTCTTTGGGTTGAAGGGATTGAGCGGGGTTAGAGCCTGAGCTTAGGCTTTTTGGTCTGAGCTCCTCAAATAGTTCTTCAATGGAACCAATTTCTCATCATATTAGAGGAGTACTTATGGCTGTACTTGAGCGATAAGGCGGGAGTCCGAGTATTTTTGGAGACGGCATGAAGTAGAGCTCTTGAGACGAATGCTCGGGATATCATGGAGAGTCAGGAAAGGGTTTAAGGAAATGTTGTTCCACTCATTCAGACAGAATAAACATGGAGGCAGGGGGTTCAGGCTTTCTGGTTTGGCGGGGACCAGAAGGGCATACTGATGACACTGGCTGTTGACCCGTGGATTCTACAATTATTGCGCTAGAATTGAGGTTTCGAGTATTTGAAAATTAAATTATACGTAGATTTTATGCTGCTGAGGATCTACATGCTGCCTCATTTTAAATTCTACTGCAAAACCACTTCAAATGTAATATATCGGCAAAGCAACGGTGATATTTTGTGAAAACAGAGCATCAACAATAGGGGTGGTCAGATTGAATAAGTTACTTCTGAATTGCTTAGAAAAGTAAGTAAGTAATCAGTTTTCCATGTGATCGTTCCATCAACGATTTTGCTCAAGCATGATAAACGCGTGTGACTTGAACCGCCAAAATTAAAAAAAAATGTGCAAAACCAAACAAAGCCAAAATAAGCAAAGAGAAGTTAAGGGGAAAAGTAACCCCAGACCTACTTACTTCTTTTCCACTTTTCCACTTACTTGCTAACTTAAGCAGCCAATGAAATCGTTTCCCGCCAAAACCAAACTCTTGCTTAAGCACTTAATTACTTAAGTTATTCCATCTGACTTCCCCTAATGTATACCCTAACCCAGCTTAGTCGCCCAATTCTACATCATATTTTCGAAAAACCGTGTATATTCTATATTCTTTGTTCTATCCAGGGTATTTCGACTTGTTTGGTTTGTTTGTCCGCCGTCTTTATAGGGTAGTGCAAGTAGCCGATTTTAGCATTTGACGCCCAGAACCAGAGAAAAGGACGATTTGTTTATGTACTCGTTGTTTCTGTTGGCAACATAAGCTTATTCATCTAAATCCGACATACCTGGCGTGTCTTGGTTTTGCATTTTTTGTATTACACATACCGTTCCCAGGTCAACTCAACAAATAATAACAATTCGTCCTTTTCTCCGGTTCCAGGAAAAAGAGCTACTTGCACTACCCTACAAAGGCGGCGGACAAACAAGTCAAAATACCCTGGTTCTATCTATGTTCTATCTGTCACACAACAACTTTTGTCAACACGAATACCAGTAACTAATGTCCTGGCAACATAATCAATCTTCCACAATTCAATTTCTCCTAATTCTGGATTCCAGATATGAATAATGTTGATGATGCTCAGAACCTTTATAAAAAACAGTGGCTCGACTCTCATGGCAACGTAATACAATGGTAAATGGTATATGACCTATGCAAATGGTCAAGACTTCTGAATTCCAGGTCAAAATTTCCCTTAGTTCCATGAAAAACGACTTTGGCCCAAACTGCCAACGACAGATTTTGTTCTGTTCCTTGAGAGAAGCCTGATAGAGTGAGTAGTAGGTATGCAGGAGAGAAAGTGGCCCGTACATTTCGGACAATAGAGCCCACTTGAGTGGAGTAGTTGGTCCTGGGTTTTTGAGGCCGGTGGTAGTGGTGTTCGTGTGGACATGTTTGTGGTCACATTTTGGGTTTGAGTGGATGGACAAAGGATTTCCTCACGCTACTCAGGGAAATGGGCAGGGCGGGAGAAGGCTGGAGATAGGAATTGAGCTGAGGAAGCCTCATAAGTTCTGGCTGGACTCTGGGCTCCTTGACAGGGGCGGAGTTCTCTGCTGACTTCAAAAATTGTCCAAGTCACAGTTTCAGACCTCGTCGCTTTCTCAATCCAGCAACCGGGACTCATCACTTTCCCTCCGCCACGAACCCTCACCCACTCTGCTCCCCACCATCCACCAACAACAGCCAAAAGACCAGTCAAGCCCAGCCAAGAAAAAAAAAGGATGGGAAGAAAGGAGAGGAGGGAAGAAATTGAATGCCATTCTCAGCATTCCATCGGCCAAATTGGCGGAGTCCGTTCTATACCGTCGAGGAAGTGAGACATAAATAGGCAGGCTCTTCCGTCTCAATAATGCGGGGATTAGGCGGCCACGGGTTCTGGGACAGCTCAAGAGACTCACTAAAGATAGACGATAGTTTACTACCAAAATATGTAATGAAAATCGCCATTATTAAACCTCAACTTAGAACCAAATGCCTATCAACAACCGCAACATTAAAACAGACAACGATTTGTCATCAAATTACAGTATTACTACTGTAAAAATTACCTATTAAAATCTGCAACATACTGTATGATAAGAACCACAACATGAACACCGCAAGACTAAATGCCTCAGACTCAACCAACTGAAACATTAAATGTTGCGACATGAAACCCGACAATATTTTTTTATGAAAATGTGTCGTAAATAAAATACCCATTAAAATCTGCAGCTTTAAATACCAGAATACAAAAACCGTAGTATTTAATCCTGTAACTTTAAGGTTAAGCATTAAAACCTTAACTATTAAAGCAAGATATTATTAGATACCGCCGCATTATAAAAAATACAATATCGCAACATAAAGTCGCAACTTAAACCGCAACATTAAAAATTCATTTCATAACAACCTCAACCTAAAAATCGTAGAATTCAACCGCAACATTAAAAACCGCAGTAATAACAACCGCAACAACAACCCGGTCTTTATGTTGCTGTTTTAGTTTGGCGATATTTAGGTTTCAGTACTTACATTTTGGATTTTATATTGCTATTTTCATATTGCAGTTTTAAATATTGCGGATTTTCAATCAAAATTATCATATTGCAGTTTCTGGTGTAGCGGATTTGAAGTACTTCCGCCTTTCTAATGCTAAAACTCTTATGTGACCCAAAAACTGAATACCATTTTGCCCTATGCTAGTTTACTTTCCAAATTAAGCGGTGAGTTTACGAATAAAATACAATATTCAGCCAATGTGAATAAGCGGTGTAGGACTTTTCCAAGCTTTCACTTGAAGATCGCGTATCAT
Source organism: Ceratophysella granulata (assembly GCA_034694905.1). Classification (NCBI taxonomy): domain Eukaryota; kingdom Metazoa; phylum Arthropoda; class Collembola; order Poduromorpha; family Hypogastruridae; genus Ceratophysella; species Ceratophysella granulata. The sequence goes on along the minus strand of JAQFYU010000196.1, from coordinate 12,820 downwards.
GAATCTCCGTTCGAATCTTGAGAAACTCAATCCTTCCTGCAAACCTTCCACTCGAGCCGACTAAACCCAACTAAAATGAATTATACTTCCTTCCAAATTGTCACTTTGCTTAAACTGAGTCCGAGTTGGTTGGAAACGAAGAACAGTCCATTCCCAGTTCAGAGCTCGGAGGAGGCGAGAAGGATCTTAAGTAGGAGAATGTGCTGGAGAGTAGATTGTCATCTTGGTTTTGGTCATGTGAAGCTGTGATGAGGCCATCATCGATTTCTTATTAATCCATCTTCCTTTCTCTCCTCCGCCGCCTCGTCTCGACCCTTCTTCTTAAAAGCTTTATGGATGTCGAGAATGAATAGGAAATGACACACTATACGACTTCCTCTACGTCCATAAAAACTTAAATCAATAAACACCCAGTACAACTCCCGCTTTCTCCAGCCTACTTCCCTTCCAAGTAGCCAGACTCCCGTCTAGCCCTGAAGGGATGATGCTGGGTGGGCCTCTTTGGCTCCAATCCCTTCAACCCCCGTCTTCCTCTCGTCAATCACAATTAGACCCAGCCTCATAACCCACTAATGCTTCCTCCCTCCAAATCCCGCTCATCCCACATTCCAAACTCGTCCTAATACCAATTATGGGTTTGATTAACTTTCTCCCCACTTTCTCCAGCCTGAGCCTCTGGAGCCAGCCAAGCCTGTCGTCCTCTGACCAGAACAACAAAGGCCTTCATTCCTCCACTGGCCTGCCCAATCCTTCCACTGGGCCTCTTTCTCTTTTTGGCCTTCTGAAAGGCTTTGCTTTCTCCGGGGAGGAGAGAGAGATTGATTACATCTATTCCCATGTCCGTGTCAAACCATCACCACCACTTCCTCACAACCCCCAGCCCATGGTCTCGCTCAAAACGAAGAAGGCGTTCAGAACCTGACAGCTCTGACTCAGCCACGTGCAACCAACACTCGACTACACAATTAACTCAGATCATCTCCTCAAATACTCATAAAGAAGTCCCTTGGTCCCGCTTATGGCACCAGTAATCACTCTAGCTCAGGCCTTGGCTACATTTGACGTCAATAAGCTTCACTTTCTCCATTCCAATTCTCTCATGCAACTGGTTGATGGTGAAGTTCGACTTTCGACTGGTGCAATATGTGGCTCATGCTAAAGTAGGGTGAATTATAAGTTATGATTATCGAATTATATTCGCTTTAGCGGAAAGGTTGATTATCTTAATTGAAGGCATTCTGCTCATCTATGGACTTTAGATATATTAATCCTGATTTATGATCAATATCGTTTCAATCCCAAGGTCAAATCCCATTTTTATATGGAAGAATGTAACATTCAATGGTCATATGTTGCTATTCAGACCAATTTCATGCTATCTCCTAATAATTTTCAACCTTTAAAAAAATGTATTTACGTTTAGTTAGATACACTAAGCCATTTGTGCTATTTGACTATGCTATTGGTTGTCCGTCCCAAATACAACAACTCGCACTTGTAATCTTTCGGCGTCAAAATGTGTCTATTTTCGGGGAAAGTTTATTTGTGGTATATAATGGCGAACAAAGGTAGCATGTGGACAAAACTTGCTATTATGAGGGTATTTGTGGACTAATATGCGGTCATTTGAAAAATTAACCATGATTGAGTCTCACCGATTCTCATTGCAAAATTCACTTATAATTTTGTTCGCAGATATTTTACTTTGAGAGTCGGGTTTTTTTTTGCTGATAAACTAATGTTAATTCTGATGGAAATAATAGTTTTCAATCTTTCCTAGCAAATAATAACGAGGGCCTTGACAAGGTAAAACCTATGCAAAATTCATTTACAACATTGTGGATAATTATATCAATTTTGAATGTATCGAAAGTCGGAATGAAATTGGCATTACAGTGTATCCAATTTATGCTATTTGTAAAATATACTATTAACATTTTCATACAGAGCACCGGACCGGGCCATGCTTTTCGAAATAGTTTTATCAAAATTGGGCATGTATTCCGCGAGTGTATTGCGGATGACGTGCACAGTTTCTTATCAGGTTGGTCGGCTACGTTGCTGGCGAGATTGACCAGTTCCTGAAATTCACTTTACCCAATTTCCACATCAATAGCCGAGTTGTAGAGTCAATGCAATTACCTGGTTCACATGAAATAGGCCAGGTGAAGCAGGAATTGGAGTAAATGTGGGAATTTGGCCATGTAAACGAATTTTCACAAAAACTACCTTCATCGCAGTGTAAATTCAGTCTATCTACTCCTGCAACTGTATTTCAATATCAAGCAAAGCTCGGATGACGTAGATTAATTTGTAAGGAGTTGGTCTTGTGGAAGAACGGGCTGTAATTAAATCTGAACGCGTAACGCACTCGTCCTGTTGTGTAGAAGCCATGCAGTGATGCATTAATGTAGCTACGCTACGCCTATCTTGGCCCTGAGATAATATGGCTCGACTGAAGGTGTATTGAATTTTGAATCTCATTTCTTCTGAATTCCTGTTACATTTCCTCTAGGTGGGATATTTCCTGAAGAACTGAAAGGGACGCCGGTGGAAGTGGCCTTCAAGTACGCCGTCTTCTCAGTGAATCGTGAGCGAAAGCTACTAGGAAACTCGACGCTTGTCTACCGCACCTTGTACTTCAAAAATAGTGATACTTTCCAAGCAACTAAAATAGGTAAGACAGGAGGGAGGAAATCTTCCAATTCCGTTCTTCATTCCCAAAAAACTCGAGGTCTCAATAAAAAGGAATGTGAGGAATTTCCGAGTCCCGTTGTTTCAAGGAAACGAAATTGATTGAGGAAGTAGACCGAATCAGACAAATATGGAAACCTTATAATGTAGGTACATGCGAGATTGAACAGTTCACTGGTCCGTGGAGTAAAAGCGAAGCAATATTTTTCTCATTAGCAGTTCAGGACTCTTTATGGTAATAATCAGGTTTTGTTCTTCATTAGGATTTTTACAAAGTTATACTTACAAATTGTGTTTCAAATCAACTTCCACCTTTTAATATTGCGAATTTTATCATAACACGGTCGTGCTAGTTCTAGGGCATGGCGAAAGCTTTAAATATTATAATGAACAAGTCATTGAGATGGTGAGTTCTAGGTCTAGAATGAGAGTACGTGGGGCCAAATTTAAAAAAAAACTAAAAGATGTCTACTATGGCGTATCTTAAAATTATCTAAAAAGTTGAATGTAGGCAAAAATAATGTAACTAGTTGGCCAATTTAGTCAGAACAAAGCTGTGATTTCGTGTATCCAAGCTGGTAACATCACTATCATGTGTTTTTATTGCTAGTCAATCTCAATCAAATTATTAAACTTCCTTCAATTTCTGAAACATAGTTTGCAATAGGTTGGTTGCTATGACAGTTTCACCCTTTCTATAGTGTATCTTGTATCGAAGCGCAACAAGAACAGAAGTTCCAAAAGAAGCCTGAATTTTGGATCTAATCATATGTATAGACATACATCGTAAGATATGACGTGCAACGCCACCTGACAAAGCATTAGTTCGAAACTGGATAGAGAAACAAAAATCTACATAGATACATATGTTTCACCTAGCTATTTTCAGACACCGACGCTGTTAAGTAACTAGATTTATAGCCCTGCTTCTAATGTGGTCGTATTCAGTATGGAGGACATACAGAGACAAAATTATCATTTTTAAAAAAAAGGCCAAACTATTTAAATGTTCTCAAAATATACTGAAAAACGCTGAAAGATTTATTTATTGTACCGCTTTTCTCTTGTACATATAAATAATTTGATTGCTCACAAACATCTTGAAATATTGATATTTTTAACGCTTTTAGAAAATTCTTCTTCCTTTAACTGATGCATAGCATACAAGGTCTCGGCTCATTGTATTCGTATTCACAAACAACGAAGTTTTACCAAAATCTAAGAAAATGTAAGAAAATCTTGTGTGCGCCACTTATTAAAAAATAGCAAAACATATTTCAAAGACCCTTCGCTGCGTTTTCAAGGCTGATTGATGACCTCTGAAAAATATTCTGAATGAAAGCTAAATGAAAACACGTCTATACAGAAATGACGGAATTCAGAATGAGCCTGGAAAGGTGTTGGTGGACGGGAATGAAAAGTTTGAGTATTTTTTTATTAGGATTCATATATTCAGCAGGTTCGGAATTTCTTGGGTTGGTTTGGGATGAGGAATGCATACAGAATCCACAAAAATACGCTCGACATATGATTTGGGCCAGATCGATAGTTTGGGGATTACGTGTTTTTTGACTCGCCAACAACTTTACATAGAGCCCTAATTAGATCAGCTCAGGCCTTCTTCGACTTCCACTCAACACGCGGCCCAGTGAAACTAGAGAGAGAAAAAAACGACCGAAGAGAAAGCGCGGAAAGTATTCTGAGTGGAAAGAGTTGGGAAATTTTTTTTTGAGGAAGGGAAAACGGAGATAAAAACTGAGACCGTCTTAGCCCCTCCGCTCATCATATTGAATGGAATGAGAGACGATTTTTCTCAGAGTGCCAAGGAGTCAGTTCCAGGCAGAGAGACTGATGGGCTCTCCATATTGACTATTGGATTCACTCCCGGTCCTTTTGTTTAATACTCCTCGCATACTTATGCACCCATTAACTCAAAATCCAGCTTCAACTCCACGCCTCTGCAATGGCATCACAACTCCAATTTCATTCAAAATTCCAGGCTTCCCAAATTTCATGACGATGGGTCTTTCACCACAGCAGCATGCTTTGGCCAAATTTCGTAAATACACGTATCTTATACTATTGAAGGTTTCAAATATGACCCAGGACGTTTTCTAATTGTAAATAAAGCCTTAATATACGAATATACAAATTTATGTTCAGCAATCATAAATTTGATATAAAAAAATTGGGACTTTCTTTTTCTATTTGGTAAAATTGAATAGATGATCCAAATTTTCCTGTTCAACGCAGTTAAATCTAGCCTAAAGTTTAATAGAAATAGCTCATTTTTGGCAAGACTTGTTAAAATGTTAATAAAAATTACTGAGATTCCCGATTGGCTTTATAATTTTAAAATTTCTTTCATTCTTGATAATTTTTTGTGAATTTGTATACTGCATTGACAGATTCAGCTTGAATCTCAGTATTTTAATGGTAAAATTTAAATATTTAGACCATGAATCTCCCTGCCTCTGATTTGGGTGTCTTGAAACCGCTTCGGTTCTATCTGAAAAGTTTTGGTGTTTATATTCAATAAACGCGTGAACAACATCCTGACATTTCAGATGGCCATGAACTTCTAAAATTAGCTTTAAGCCAATATCCGGTCTACCTATTCTAGTAAACTTAAGTTAGACGTACATTGCTACATTCAAGGTAGTTTGCTATTAAATTGGCAATTTCCATGCATTTCTACCAGGTTTTGATTTTTAACAGCTTAGTACATCCTTTTTTTTATTTCAAATTCTTAGTTGGAGAAATGTCTGAATCCGGCCAATTTAACTATTGCTGCTATTCAATAGAATTAACTATGAAAGGGGCAATACCATGGGTTTATTGGGTTTGGGTAAAATCTATTTTTTACTTTCTTTTCTGCATTTAAAAAATGGTTCGAGTCCTAAGAAAACATAATGGAGACGAGGATGACGGTTGTTTGTGGCCCTGGAGTCTGATTTTGTTGAGGAGGTAATTGGTGTCTAATTCCGTTTCATTAAATTGTCAGGATGTCAGTTGATAAGCGGAGGGATTTGGGCTCTGTTCGCAAGTGGCGTGGACGTGTCTCTGGAGTCCCACTTGAAATCCCTTTCCTTCTCACTCGACTTGCCTCTCATTCTCCCCACCACGTCTTCCTTCGCCCACCCTCTCCCTTCCGCCCCCAAGGCCTTTGCTGCCTTCCAAAACAATGGTTTTCCCACCAAACTCGCTCCTTCAAAGACAATACTGGGCCAGGCTCTGAAGGATGCCGTCGTCTTCTTCAACTGGACACGTGTTGGACTCATTTACGAGGAACATGACGGTAATTAAAAATCAAACATCCTCTCCTTCCAACACTCAAACTGTCAGCTATCAAATGATCCACTCTCTAATTCCTTCTTCAAATTACCACTTGGCACACAAAACTTTCTTCAGGAAGCTCCTGTTCAGCCAATCATACCTTAATAACTGGAGGACGCTCTCCACATTTCATTTGTTCCATCCGGCATTCCGTCAACTTGGCTGCTGACAGGTTTTGAATTCATTTCATTTCATTTTGACAGTTGTTCCTTGACTAGGATCTTATGGAACATATCAACGTGTAAGAGTATAATTAACTGGAGAACCAATTAAACTTCACGGATTAATGATCCGTTCAGCAGTGGCGGTATGCAATCGTTCAGTTTACCATGGTGTTTCGTACCTTATAAGCAATTTCCATCGTCATCTTGACCCACTGATTAATGGTTGGCAGGTGGCAATGCATCATCGACGAAATTCGGCTCTACTGCTGCAACCTTCCTCTTCCTAGTCGATTCTCAACTTGTCACATTTTATAGCCTATAAGCTAGTGCATTTAATTGTCTATAATGTGGCAAGTGTGAATCAATTTCCACTTGCCATGTTTTATATGCTATACGCCTGTACATATGCACTCTTTTGTGGCAAATGGGAATTAAACTCCACTTATCGCATATTATAGCCCATAGAAATATGCATGCCCATGCTATAAAATGCGACAATATATACAACTTTATTTGTCATCCACCAAGTATGCTTCCCCTTTGCCCAGGGCACATTCAGCGATGAGACTTTCTTTCTCGAACAAAATCGTCTACTTTCTTCAGGACAAAGTCCAAGTGGCAATATTGGTATTGGTGTAGCGTAAAATAGCCAAGTATGGTCAGCCATAGGATAAATGCAGCTTGAACGTAAGATACAATGTCACTGGTTTGGTTAAGGCAAATGCGAAACGGGTAGCTTGTAATTTTGAACAACGTAATGAACCCAAATTGCGTGTAAATTCGTAGCTAAGCTACATTTCACTGGCTGCTATATTTATATCGCTGGTCTACTACTCCAGTTTACTACACTACGTATGACATATGGCTTCCTCAATACAAAAGCCAATCAGCCGAACAATATCAACATATGCAAATAATACTTAGAACTCGTATATGTTGTTCAGTTTACCCAGTCGTCCCCTTGTCAGCTCAAGGAAAAAAGCTGCATAGAAGCAGGCTAGTTTTTTCCATGCCTTCTACTACCTTTAATTTATTCATGTGAACGAGTGAGTGGTATGCTTGCCGATTTAGTGAGATTTAGAAAAAATTGTTTGAGATTAGAGAGAATGGATTGTAGTCGTGAGAATGGACGAATTTAGTGTGCAATATACAGGAATTCGGGACAAACTCAAGTTGTTCTTGATTTGAGTTTGAAATAATTCAAAGGAAATGAGACGTAGTAATCTGATTAGAGGCTGTGAGCGGAGGTCCGAAGCCGGGCTTAGGAGAAAGCGAGACCACTAATGCAACTTCACTGTTCCTCGCCCATGCCCCTTACCATTTCACTTGCAATTACTCTCAGACAAAACCGAGTAATTCCTCAACCTTCCAAACGCATGAATAATTGAGACGAATACTATTATACCAAACTCTGGTCAGAACAAGTTCCGAGTCGAGACCGAGTCAATATTTGGTTCGGATTGAATGGTAAGGCTGGCAAAGGGCTCTAAATCCCCTTTTCGGTGACACTTGGGAAGTTGTATGGATTATTATGCCAGAATGGAATTTCACAATATAAAACAGAGATGGGTGAAATTTAGGAGGGCAGGGGAATGCAAGGCACAACCATTATTTGTGGAGTTTTCAAGGGGAGGGCTAGTGGGAGGGGCGCGATTTTTGGGTTTGTGAGGGTGAGGGCTGGAAGGTCTTCGATTTCATGCACCTCACTACTGATGGGTTTGAGACAGGAAAGCCAAATTTCGTCTTGTGCAACGTATATTGTTACAATATTCTGCAAATATTTCAGTAGAAATAAAATTATGCAAAAAGATATAATACAAATTTCAACAATTTCAAGTAAATTCTTTCTTTTCACCTCAGAGTTTCCAGGCTTGTACGAGTATGTTTTTTTTTACCGAATGAAATTCATTTCAACCAGTTACGATTCCAAAATTTTTCAGAAATTCGCTTTGAGGTTCCAACATATTTTGAAATAGTAAAATCTCTGCTTGAAATCGGTATTCTTAGTGACACGATTTGTGAACCTAAGGTAGATTAATGGGTGAAGCAGTAACATTTAGCTCAAAGCGCAAAAACTTTTGTGATGCTAGTCATTTTACACATTCGTTGCTTCATTTTGTCGAGGATGATTTTTTCAGTAACTTGAGATTTAATTTTTGAAGTTAAAAATAATTTACCAGGTGCAAAATACACATCGAATTTTGTAACATGACATAAACTTTCGATACTCTCTCGAATTAAGAGGCCGAGGAAGGGCCAGCTTCGCCCGTGTTTAAGAGACCGACTCTACGAATATCTATGATATGAGTTCATTGCGGTCTCAACATTGGAACCTCTTGGCCTGTTCTGGATCTATATTGAATTTTCCACAGCTTTTACTGCTCTTTCCTGTACAGAATAATAAGGACGGGAGAAAGCCTTTTGTTATGTTCACTCCTGTAACTCGAGTTCCTGGGCTGTGAGCTGAGCAGCGGTTATGGCGAGAGGGCATGCATTATTGGGCCACGAAGGAATGTGGAGATGCTGTTGATGAGCTGAGACGTAGCTGTTCTACGCTGTTCATCGACGGGCAGATTAATGAGCGCTACTTGCCACATTCTTCTTTTATGCTGTAGAGGAAAAGGCTGAGTGAAAGCAAGTGGCCAACATTGTTCGGCTCTCCAAGTCGAAAGTTGACTCCATGCCCTCTGAACCTAGCATCTCTGAATAGTATCATATTTCCAATTGTGCTACTCAAGCCTCGTTAGCCCTTCGCGTTTGGTTCGTCTAGATGAGACATTTAAAAAGGAGGGTTGTCTCAATAGTCTCGCAGGGAAAATACTGGCTACGGTATCACCTGTCCTTCGTTATTTTGAAAGAAATTTTCACTTTCCGCTAAGCAATTACAATATTAGCTACGTGTGCAATTTTGACCATATTCATATATAATTTATATATAATTTGTTCAATTCCAAAACTAAATTATTTAACTTTTTCCAGTTATTTTCCTTTCTAGGTATAGTAACGGAATATGAATCCTGTAATTTTTACATACAAGTAAATACACGTTGCTAACACAGTTTCAAAAATCAAATATTTCAAAATTTTGATGACTGCCATGTTGCCAATTTGCTGTTCGAAAAATGATGGCTCAATTTTATTGATTACAATCTAACCTATGATCACCCCAAGCGATAAAATTAAGGAAACAACCCTCGTACGAAGTAGATTGGCTATTTTAGCGTTGCCTCCTGGAGACTTGAGTACGTTGAGAGATGAGGATGGATGGAGGAAGTGGAGAATGAGAGTTTAAGACAAGAGGAGGGAATGGCTCATTAGAATTTATTGGATTTGAGATTTGGAGCCTATCTGTCCCTAGGGCCTGAGTTGGTTCATATTGATTGGAGCATTATTTGTTTCTGGTTCGTCCCAGGCCTCTTACAAGTAGAATATCTAATCAAGAGAGACAGAGAGAGACTTCTGGAGCCCAAAGGTGGGCTGAGCAGCCGGAGAGCCGAAGTTCTTCCACGCCAAGTGAATCCCAATACTTACCGTGATGTTCTGACTGAGATCAAAAGAAGACAAATCTTCAACCTCATCGTCGATATCAAGCACTTGACCCTTTTCTTCAGAATCGTAAGTCCACATTCATTCAATTCCTCCTCCTCGTTTCAATCCGAACACCGTTACCTGACTTCATATGGAGAAACCTCCCTAGAAAGTCAATTTTAAACTATGTAGTTCAATCGTGCAGTACAGCTGAATTTGAGATTGGTCGTCAATGATTTCAAGCATATTCACTTAACTGAATTTTATAATTGTCAATTTTTTTATTTTCTGTGAGTGTCTATGTACATAGTGTTCGCCAAACAATAAATAGCATCTTCAATTCACCGTGAATTTATGTGCCACGCTGAAAATATTTAGATCAACATGTTTATTCAGCTTTTAATTTTCAGACCGGCATTTGGGTGATTCCACAGAGTTTTGAAATGTACGTATTGGCACAGATACGAGTATATAAATAGAGTGGACACGGGGGTTGTTTATTGTTATTTTCGTGACTGTTGGGCAACTGGTAGGATGTGTACAGTATGTCAATGGGGTTTTTATTTCAATTTAGTCGCGTTGCTACGGCAATATGCCCAAAAACAGCTCCTTGTCCACTCTCTATCTGGCCCAATATCTACATTTCAAAACTCTGTGGGTGATGCAGTATGTTTCGTTAGGTACAGGAAGACTTCCTTCGTGTGTATGCATTCAAAGCACACTGAAACCATATTTTGTTTGTATACACATGAAAAGAAAATTCAACCTTTTAAAATTAACATAGCACTTGTGTAAAACATGTTTGGCTATGCGCGCGGTTCAAGCAATTTTTCAAATGGTTCAAGATAAGGCCTATTTTTGCTTATAAAAAATGCAGAATATCCCGTCTTCTACCGAGTGACTACAATTGTAGTCATTTCAACTTTGAATTTCTCTCAAAGCCGCATTTGACCTCCGATCTCTATGGGATTTTTGGTAAATCCTTCATCCAAGGGTTCTACGTTAGTTTTAGAAATACCAAATAGGTGGCTTACAACGTACGAAAGTTAAAAAATAAAATGGATCGAAAAACATGAAAAAATAGCGAAACCCCCATTAACTACGGACCGATTACAAATGTAGTCGAGCTTTCTTTGAGGTCCGCGAAGTGCTATGATGCCAATTTGCTTATATACAGAGATTATTGGAGATAATTTAAGCGCTTATACGGTAATTCCGGACTCACTGCTTCTCAAATTCGAATTGCATAAAATATGTCGAAAGCTTGAATTCACGTTTGAAACTTTGCTGAGCAGTATTTCTCAAGATTTATGAATCCTTAAATTCATGTACTGGCACATCTGGCAACATGGCGTGTTACAAATGTAGTCGATCGGAGTCATACGTTCACTTTTTTGATAAAATTCGGCATGTTACAAATGTAGTCTGTCGGTAGTATCTGTAATAATTTCACCTGGTAGAAGAGGGGATATGCAGTAAAATATTTGCTTTTTGCCGTTCTATACAGTGAAATATGTCGTATGTAAAAATATGCCGTATGCAAAAAGTATTCAGTAAAATATGCAGTCTTTTAACATTTTATGCAGTAAAATATGCCTTATGCAGAAAAATGGCGCATGTAAAATAATATATCGTACGCAAGAAATATGCCGTATTTATACAAATATGCACTAATGTATGCACTTTTTTGTTGATTTATTCAGTGAAATATGTCGTATGCACGAAACATATGTCGCACATAAAAATATTCAGTGAAATATTTATTTCAGCAAGCATAGTTTTGTACCATTTTTTGACTGAAAACCATCAAAATAAGTACAAAAAGCCGAAAATGTCAAATATGCGATATATGCAAAAGGAAACTTTGAAATGCAAAAATATGCAAATACAAATCCGAAATTTGGAATCAGTGGACCTTTGTTCGCCGTCATACAAGCGTTCGTCATTGCAGTAGAAGTAGATGGGATGCATCGAAGAATTGATCCTGAGGAACACGGTCGAATGATTCTTTATTCCTTCGCACTACATGCAATTCGATGAATTGAAAAATCTGCATCCTACATAGAAAGATTTAACGATAGCAAGCCGCTTGTTCTAAGAACCACAACCTCACGTACACCAAAATGATCAGAAACGTCCATATCTTACTTTTTTTAAATTTACAGCTACCGATATAGTCCATGAAAAGGCAGCAACATTGAATTTCCTTGTGTTCCGATCCGTACTCTTGTCGAAATAGAATTTTGCCAATTTATTTGGTGAAATTGGAAAGATGAAAAAGGGAATTGGTGGAAATCACTCGACGTCTGCAAAGACAAAACCCTTTGTCACCTACATGCACCATTATTGTGCCAAATGCACTGCCTGAGCGTCTCTCTGAGCCTATTCCCTCCACACAGACTCTGCGAGGAGAGAAGTGCTTTTATTCCCTCAATCTTTCCAATTTAAAAAAGTCAGAAATCTTTATCATTTCGGTTGAATGGGTGACTTGGGCAGAAGCAGAGATATATATTTCACTATGTCAAATAAATGTTGACAAGCGGAAGTCTGATTTGGTTGGAGGACTGATCATATCGTGTCTTCTGATACCCCGGCCTCAACAATTGTCATTTCATTCTCAAGGCCTCTTCTGCCCACTCATGCTTCCTTGATAAAGGAAATAGGATTTGGCAATATGGAGCGAGGTTAAATGTACATCATGCAGTGCTGGGCCGGTTTTACGGGTGCATGAGGCCTTTTGACCTATTCATGCATATGTAGCAACCAAATCTACTCAGTACTGTATCCGGTTTTTGGTGATGGCAAATGGTGTCAAAAATTAGCTAAAATTAGCTCTAAATATAATTGACGCCAGCGATGGCGATACTTTGGCATTAAATTTTAGAATATAGATATACTCCTTTACTTACATATTTTTGAGTAAGTAGGCAAATATCTACTATTTGAAAATATTTCTCACATATTTTGTTTTAAGTGAAACAAATTCTTAATTCGTTCAATATAGAATGGCTCCCATTTAAGCTGCCCGCCATTAAGTCCACAAATGCCCGCCGAATTGCACGTTTTGTCCGCAAGCAGGTTTTGCCCGCCGGTATTTA
>JAQFYU010000195.1:0-29335 GCA_034694905.1 Ceratophysella granulata | reverse complement strand
ACCAAACATTGAAAACTGGGTGCACCTCCTGTCATGGAGCCTAAAAGCTCTTCATACTTAATGTTTGAAACATTCTTATACGTTAGATTGAATTACTGTTTACATACAATTTTCTATGTTAGCGTCATTAGACCATATTACACTTTAGTGATCCAAAAATTATCTTCTTAAATGTAAAGTAGAACAACAAGCAGTCGGAATTTCAAATACCCTATATAAATTATAACCTATAATTTAAAATGTTTAAGAATAATAAATTTTTCATTTGAAACGTTGTTCTGCTGTCTGTAGTCTACAGCAATATTTTTTACCGAAAGCACTGCGAGATATACTTGTGGCCCACATTCAAATTCCGGTATGGCTATAGACTTGGGATTTTTGTCAGCGAACTCGAGCATGTCCTTCATATTAAAAATCAATCAGTCTAAATATTATAGTCAATATTCAACCTATTTAGGATCAATTTTATTTAATATGCCTACCATGAAATAGAATTTCATGAGTTGACAGTTGACTTATTGAATTGACTTATGTATTGACGTGTGTGATCCATAATCTGCATAGCATGTGCACATTTATTGCAATTTAAAACTGACCCACGTGGAGGAACATAAACCCATATTTCAATTTTAATGTCGAACTTCCTCAAGACTCAATATTAACAAACAATTTCAATAATTGTGGTTTACCTCGTTAGTTTTTTATCCGAAACATATACTATTACAGCTAAAATATCGTACTTACTAGAGAAAAAGTAAAAAAAATATGCTTGAAACGTTTTTTATCGCCTATTTTTGCCTACTAAAAACAGAACTCTTTTGGCTCAACGTATCATATGTTTGAAATGCCCGTATCAGGCAAAAAGCGCTACACCAAAAAGCGCCACACCGGAAGTCGGCTAATGCTCAAGCTAAATATTTTTAATTGCATTGATAATAATATTAATAATTATGAGCTATCATATGTAAGGTTAGATTAGGTTAGACTTGGTTTGGTTAGGTTTGCCAAAACGCTGGAGACATTCCGTGTGGCGCTTTTTGGGGTCGCAATTTTTAGTGTCGCAATTTTTGGCTGGAACCGGAAATACCTAACTTAACTCAACTCCATTGTTTACTTCTTGTGTGAGTCGTACTGATGACGTGGAAGCGGTGGAATTTGGAGACGCGGCGATTCGAATGGTATATTTTATTTTGCATGTGTTAACAATATTTTAAATTAACTAGAAGAGCTAGAAAGATTTTTTGAAAGTCCTGGACAGAGTTTCCTGATGGCCTATCTGTTCAAAACCTGCCATCTCCTCAGGTCCCTCATCTCGGAGTTAAATCGGAGTGCCAGGCTTTAAATCCAATCAAGGAACTGCCAGAGCCTAAGTAACCGTCACTCTGGTTTACAGGAATGGGGCTGAAGAGACTATTATCATTATGGAATGAAGGACGGAGGAGGAGGGGAGGGTAAGGAAAACACGAAGATCCACAACCAGCGTTTACACGTGTAAGCTTGGAAGCTTTTGGACAATCCTTAAAACAGAAGTCGTTATCGTTATTCAATAATAAGGTGAGCCAGGGAGATAAAATGGATAAAATGCGAAGTTGAGTTCAACACTAGTCCATGTCTCTGACTGCAGCTTAAAATGTTAAGCTTGAAAACAGAAGAAGCTCCTTATTTTGACACGAAACGTAGCCTTTTGTTTTCCTGTCTTTAAAGTTTGAAGCATGTTTCCTTCCTTTTTTTCTCTAATTTTGCTCACATGTGTTTAAGTCCAATGACTCCATAATTGTACAAGTGCATGTCTTATCACTTTATGATGATGATGATGAATAATGAGGTTTGAGTTGAGGGATACTTCTACGTCGTCCAAAACTTCTTCTGTTTTAGAACTTGGGCCAAAAGGCATGGGAATTGACTAAACAGATTTCAAATTCCACACACAGGAGCTATATTTTTTCCCTTCCACATTCCAAAGTCATTTTGAGCAAATCTCTGTCTGAGTATGTTGTAACTATGAGTTGTAAGCTCGGGAGTGAACATTGCAAGTTGGTGCAAAGAACTTAAGAGCAATAAACACCCGGGTAAATATTTGGATTTGAAAACCTCAAATGGAAAGATTGAGCGGGATGAATTGTGCAAAATGCACTTAATGCTCCTGGGATTCTTAAAAATAGAGTTAAAATGAAAAAACAAAAATGCAAAAAATAGAATCCATATACCAATAAGAGTTACCTGGAGCACAATGCGCCAATCAAATAAATATTACAGGGTAGGAACGGGAATTGTCCAAACTTGGCAAATTATGCAGCCCGATCAAATAGCCGAGTACAAAGAATCGGTTATGATTGAATATGTGGCCTACCATTTTTTTTAAATAGGCCACACGCAAATGCTGAGGTAGGGAAGGGACTATACTGGTTGTGCGTGTGGCCTACCAGATTTGAATGGAATTCATGCACTATGATAATTGAGCACGTGTGCTCCATGCAAATATTTAATATTACTATTGAATTGAATTAATTGGGCGCAACTCATGTTAAACAAAACTAAATTAATTGATTGATATGATAATACACTAAATCTGGTTGCCATTCATCCCTAAACAATTATATTTTCAATTATTTTTATTAAGGAAACGAGTGTATAGTGAATTTAGCTTGGTGCATGAATTCCATTCAAATCTTAGAATTAAGTAGGCCATTCACACTACCAGCGCCCACCTCAGTGTTGTATGGCCAACCAAAAAAACAAACACTCTACTCAATCTTCAATACCAAAGAATCTAACTTTAGTGAAGATATCAGATTCGATAGGATCATTGTCATTTTCTTCAACTTTTTGAAAATATAATGCAGAAATTGACATTAAAATTGAATTGTTTACATTAAAATTGCATTACACTGTAATATATTGAACAATTGTACTTTACTGATTTTATTTTTTTAATTTGTTAGTGATTTGCATATTTTGTCAATATTTCGTGGTTGGTACCGTTCATCTGTATCAATATAGCTTTAAACTAAAACACATTTCAAAAATTCAAAAACTCGTCTTAAACCGATTTCAAAAATGCGGAAAAAAGATTATTCTCCTTCTAGGAGGGATTATATTTTCTAAAACATTTAATTTGAAGACCCTCAGTCATGTAGTCCACAGAATTGAATTTATCGCCACAAAACTGGAGTTTAGTAAACAATTTTAAACTTTGGACCGTCATTGTCATATCACCTGACATAGTTTCTTCCAAAATAATGCAATTGAAGCCTCAGGTAAAATATATGGATTGTGGTAGCTGCGATATACGACTGTTTATCGACATCGGGATTTGCGTGCATGAAATTGAGCAATTAGCTTCACATTACACCAGTACTGTATGCTAGGAATCTTTAACCCATCACGAACCATACTGGTCGCGACACGATCATATTTCCGTTAACGCCAGTCCATCATCCAGAATTGGACCAATTCAATGAAATCGGCTGAACAAAACATTTTGCCTGACCGAGTCTCATGTTTTTTTTTGCACTGAACTCATTTTGAGCAAATCGGACGCATAAAGAAAATGCCTCAACTCATATTCCTATCAGAAGAATCGATCAGTGACAGTAATAGGACACTGTGGACCTAAATACCAGCTAACTTCCTGCCTGCCAAATCCTCAGCTCATAGCTAATATTTCCAATAGGCTCTGAGCCATGAACAAGGATTGTCTTCCTGCTCCTCAGAAGATTCCACACATCTCAGAATCGACAGTTTCAGTTCAGGATGTCAGAAGAGCAGCATG
Source organism: Ceratophysella granulata (assembly GCA_034694905.1). NCBI lineage: Eukaryota > Metazoa > Arthropoda > Collembola > Poduromorpha > Hypogastruridae > Ceratophysella > Ceratophysella granulata. The sequence continues at coordinate 25,563 of JAQFYU010000195.1, read as the reverse complement.
TCGTAGACTCTTTCACTGACCGTGTCAAAAGGAAATCAGAAAGGCTTAATAATTTAACGATAGGTCGTTATAACTCCTACCCGACTCTCCCATTTAGAAATCGAAGGAGACTCGACCGTAGAGGCGGGACGTGCTCCAACCAGACCCATGTCACTTCATTTGCCATTCTAATTAATAGCTTTGCCAAATTGGTATTGACACCAGGAAAGTCCCATTAATCCTCCCTTTTCAGAGTCTCCATTGCTCAACGCACATGTACGGTGTACGGCTCAGCTATGACAACAAGCACTAAAGAAAAAAGACGCGAAAAATTATGTAAGGACCCGTTTGCGTGTGGGTTCTTACTTTATACTAAAATGGAGAGTTTAAGAGGATATTTAAATGTATATTATAAATGAAGGAGTCTGTCAAGTCGTTCAAGTACCCCTGTTTAGTCTGTTGTTATGGGCAAGGGATTGCTTCATCCAAGAAGAACCATTTGAAACAGCACAAGTTATTAGCACTCCTTCTTTTAATCACCCAAAACAAAAACTCAAGAGGTACTTCTAAACGCCTTGAAATTATTCATTGCTCTTCTCTGGGATTCACACCCGTGTTTTGCACTACTCCCTTTTGGGTGAATTTGAAATGTTGAGCAGAAGGCTTCTTGTCGTAAAAAAACTTATTTTGGAAACAGTCTTATTTGCAAATTGATTGTAAGTTCTGCGTTTGAACAAGGTCAGACATTTAGGATTTTATTCTTTACCAAGTTTCATTTAATCAGCTACAGTTAAATTGCAGATTTATTTTATGATTAAATATCATATTTTAATTACCTAGGTCTTTACTTTAGCGCAATATTTGAGCGATTCAGTATTTTTGGTACTACTCAAAATAATTCCTTTATGACCATATTTACAACAAAATTGACCTCAACTTCTTCTCAATCAATTTTAGCTTTTTTTCACCTCCATTTAAAACGCTACCACGATCACTCGAATAGTTAAATTTTAATATGTGGAAGTCAGAATAAAGGTTTTTTTTTATATAAAAAAACGCTATTGGCTGTCTCCCAAATCTTTAGCATGATTTGTTATGGTTTTGGACTATCAATGAGGGTCACCATATGTATAGCTAAGAGTATATACAAAGTGCTAAAAATGAAGGTGAAAAAAGCTAAAATTTGGCGGAAGGAAGTTGATGTCATTTTGGATTAATCTATTTTGGGTTTATACATATTTGTAAAATTTCCGCAGAAGTTTTCGTTAAAAAACTCTTTTTGCATCAATTTTGGACTCATGCAGAATGCAGAACCATCCATGATTTGAATATGGTGCCATTTAAGTGCACAATTAGAATTGGGACGTTTTGACTTGCTCGATGAAGTCAATCAATTAATTATCAGTTACTCTATTATTATTATTTTGAGAGCATACAAAGAATACACAAAAATCTCAAATATGAATATCTTAACTGCTCTATGAAGCACTAAATTCAATGGCGCTGAATTCAAAATATTTAATGACCGTTAAAGTGAATTGCCAATTAATTGGGCGACATTCTATTTTAAGAAAACCACAAAAATCGACAAAAATCTGATGATTGCTCGTTGAAGCATCATAAAAGCCTAACCTTGCTGAAAGAAGGAACAGGAACAAATAAAATGACAATTACGTTACGTATGTGGTGAGGAATGGATAAAAATAGTAGCGACACGGAAACGAGTCTAGAATTCAATTCCTCGGTTTGAGACTAAGCAGGTGTAGGTTAGGACTACCGACCAAAGTCGAAGTACACATAATACGAGCTGCTGAGTTCGGTGAATTGGATTCTGGACCAACTCTACGTGGTAAATGGTCAGTGTTGTAATAAAATTGGGCCTGCGGTCTCTGCTAATAAATGGAATCGGAGAGAAAAAATTGAGTTTAGTCGAATGAAAGTGAAAGTAAACTGCATCGCATGCACATTGCATCTAATAGATATTGGACATGGAGTTGAACTCGGGTTATACGACCAGACACCCGCCTTTCGTGTCTGCCAGCCAAGGCTCCAGAGCTTATGTACATGTTAACTATGCACTAGGGCAACGTATGTACACATCAGGCGAGTCTAAGTGTGCCATATAATTCGGGTTCGGAGTCCCAGGAAATGGAAAGTAGAAGAAAGTTGTTTGACATTTATTGACATGGACATTAAATGGAAGGAGAGAGACACATGGACCAGCCAGGCCCAGGCCAGGCCAGGGTTTCGTGGGTGAAGGCATTTCAAATTCGTAGTTGGGGAATTACCATGAGAGATACCCAAAACTTTTCTCAGAGTTGACTAACCAGAAAGAATTCGGAACAGTAGAGGTAGTGACTTTGGCCAAATTCCTACACATGAAATGATTATGGTGAAAAGATTAGGAGCACATAACTTCATTCAACTTCTTTCTAGGTACTTGTACTACAATAGTATCTGGTCCAAATATGCTGTCGTCTAGAGTCTCGAGCAGATTTAGATTGTTGTGTCTCTGTAGCAGTATATTCAAATCTGGAGACATGTCGATTCGAGCTGAAGAGCCGCTTGTATTTGGGTTATAAGTTAGACCTTGCCAAAAACTAGAGTAGAACACTGCTACACTAGTTTGGAATTTTAAGCTTCTGGTTCAATTAAAGCTCAGCTGTAAAATCGTTAAAAAGGCTTTAAAGTATGAAAAGAATGCGCTAGATAGAGAAGCGATATTTAGGGACAAATTCGTGTCAACTTTCAACTCAGTTAAATTTCACTCGGAGTAGAAGAAGAACAGCACTAGCGACTAATTTAGGAAACGAATTCTAAAAACTAGTCCATGGCGAATGTAAAAACAGTCAAAATAAAGGACAACAATTGATACTCAAGGTCAGAATTTTAGGTTTTATGATTAAATCATCCCTAAAATCGCTTAAAATTGTAAAGAAAAACCAAAGATGCTAAAATATACAAGGTGTGCGTTAGGTTGAATAATCGTTTTTTTCTCTGTTTAAGATTTAAAAAATAGTAGATACATGGATTAAAAATTATATTAAATATATTTCTATAATTTTGAATATAGGCTTTTAAAATTATTATACATAAAACGTTAAATGAAAATGTTTTTTATCCAACGTGGTTGTGTTTTTTATGGCGAACTCAGCAAAGGATGAATCTAGAATCTATGTATACGGCATAAATGATGTAATCTCAGTTTCTTGAACCACTTCGGTCCAGCTTGGTGCACCTGGTTCCACAATTACAATTAGCACTGAAGTTACATCACTCAACGCAAATATGAGTAAAATTGGATTCTCATCGGAACATCCCGTGTACACGACCCATGTTCATGATGCCGAACTGGAAATTCCAATTTCCTTTGGCCAAAATGAGCTCTACTTGCGATTTGGCAAGAGATAAAGTACCGAAACATGAGAATGCATAGAATTAACGTATTTGCATTTGTAGGAAAGGAACTGAACTGACCTTTGTGTGTGATTGTTGTTGTGAAGCCTTTTGTTGTACGAGTAGCACTCTATAATCTCTGACTCAGACTTTTGGTTCAAGGCGAACTCTCGTATTGTTGCAAATAATGATAGTCCACTCAGGACATCCTGTACCCGTCCTCTATGTATTCACTCGTTGCGTACATCCTGGATGAACCAAGAACCAACCTAGAATTTATAAAAGTGAGATTTCTTGTGAATTGAAATATTGATTCAGTTACTGTGGAATCCATACGATACTCTTCATTTGTCTGGGTTTAGTTTTCAGATGTCAATATGTGCACAACTGGAAACTGGAATATTCCAATTCAACACACTTTGGTAAATTCATGTGTGTTTCTTCTCGATAGATAAGACCTGAATTTGTGAAGATACCAGCATTATTTTCTGAAGTGAGAACGAACGAAGAACTTGTCAAACAAAAACTTTTTTCCAACTCAAACTCAAAATCTATCTATAGCTTAGATTCGTTTGGACAGGCTCGGTATCTTGTTGATATACAATTAACATGGTTCGGTTTCTAGATTTTAAGCATTTTCCCAAAAAAAAAACAATATTTAAGGCTGGAATTGGAATCCTGAAACAGCCGAATTTGTTTCTGCTTTTATGCTTTGGTAAACCGTTTTTTAGATTGTTGTCACTTTTTGGACCCAAAACTTTAAAAGTGATTTTTAATAACCATTTTCAGTTTAAAATTAGCGCAAATCAGGTATCAGTAATTTTGATACTGTAGAACCTAAATTCAACTAAGAATTAGGCTCTTAAGCTAAAACAAAAACTATTCTACTCAAATTCAAAATTCTGCAATCACTTATATTTGGAAAAAAATTGTTAAACAACTAGATTTAGGATAAAACAGATTTTTTTAAATTGTTAAACAACTAGATTTAGGATGAAACAGCTTTAAAAAAAGAAGTAGTGGAGAATTTTATGATCCTAAAACAGAATTTATTTTATATAGAAAAACCTAAGACTGACATCGTCAATCGCTGATCCGTAGCAATAAATTGAAAAATTCTTCAGAAATAATTGTAGTTCTATCTACGCAGATTTTAATTCGTCTACCAAAAACAAACCAAGATATCTTAAGCTAAACTTTGTATGCATGCGTGTAGGCCAAAATCCCATACATCACCTTAAATGAAAATGAAAACGTGCTGAGTTATATTATAATCCCACTGAATTGCATTGCATAATATGCAAAGCTGTTTGGAAAAACTTGAGTAGAGGAAAGCAGAAGGTAGGAGAGATTTAACAAGAAGTTATGTTCTCGCAGTTGTTGGCGTCAAGAACGTTCAAGTGTACACAGACGCTTAATCACAGGAGCTCGAGTCGAGACGAGAAGCTAGAATCAGGAAAGAAGTGTGCTTGAATCTTCAAGTGTAAAAAAATCCGGAATGTTTACTTTCCTTGCCACGCACTTCTTAACTCGAAGAAGTTTGGGAATTAAGGCAAGGAATGTCACGTCGTCGTCCTCTTGTCAACCCAATGGGAAATTATGAAGATCAGACGTTTAATCTCACTTTAAAAACAAAGTTCACACCAATAATGGCATGGGCATGGACCATTGGTGAATTCACTTCGTTTGTGCGTACACTATCAACAGAGCATATTTTGTGCGGCTAAGGTTGGATGCTCTATTTTTTGTATAAGCTTCGTCTTTTGTGAGTAACCTCATACATAGTAAATTTTCCAGCTGCATTGAGTTTGTAAAGAAAAACTTTTCTGGTAGGATATAATTTGTATAAATCAAAAATCTAATTTTTATACTACTGAAGTTAAGTGATAGATGTTTGTATGTAATAATGCAATAACCAGGATGCACGGTCAGCTCACGAGAAAATGATTAAGTGAAGACAAGTCAAAGGTTAAATCAGCAGAACTGGACTGGACATTGAAACCCATCGAAACATATTTTAATAACGCATTGGAATGAGTATTTAAGCATAGGTTAGTTTGGTTTAAGGATAAACCAGCGTAATGATGTGCCCATTCCTTGCCCAAAGATGGTGCGCGTGATTTTTCATTAAATATTTAAATGCCTATTACTAATTTGAATTTAATACAATATGAAAATTATATGCGTGAAATTCTCGGTTGATTGGTCATTGGTTACCTGGATATTATTTAATTAACAAATGTTTTTAATGTTATAATTCAGCTTTAAATACATTCCGTATAACACAGCCATAGTAATTTAAAATTCTGTACTTGTACAGTACAGCACACTGTAGCAAAGAGTTGAATGTCAAAAATTCAGAAACAGTCAAAGGAAAAGTACAGGCGGTTCTATGTTGTAAAAATATGGCAAGTTCTGTAAAAATTGAAGCCATATGGGTCAACTTGCCATATTGTACAGATGTACAGAGGTACATTCACTTGTTGCAATATGCGACACCTATGATACGGGTCAATTGCTGTGTATGTATACGGTTAAGGGTTAACCTCATCGAGCGAGTCAAGCTTTGTCTATACTGCAGCATGTACTTGTTTGACGTCAAATTTAAATTATGAATAGATCTTAACAGGCCTTTAATTATTTATTTGACAATGGGTTAGACCTTTTAATTACTTTCGAATTGTTCAATATAACTTTTCTGAATTCAATCTTATCGAATTTTATTCATCAAAAATGCCGAACTATCCTGGATTTTATATTACGCCATCTTTGCATTAGCCTTTTGTTTTATAGATTTTTACCTAATCCTGCACCATGCATAATGCATTCACGATTTTTTTCAACGAACATAAATTCAGCTATCCAAACGCTTTTCCATTTTTTAAGCCTTCTACTTCTACTAAGATGTAAGACTCACTGAACCTGTCCTGAACCGACAACTTCTTTTCTTAATGTATTTTCCAGGTCTTATTAAGTTATAAGTGCGGACTCAGGCTAACTTTTAAGTGATGATGACAAACGTGGAGCCGGCCAGTTGATAAGGCAAGGAAGGAGCTACATACATAGCATAGGATGCAAGCAAGTATGCAGCCACTACTGCCACTACACATCTACAAGTTCTACGAGCACTTCTTGTACTGGACATAATAATTGTAAGAAGTTAATGGGTCGTGTACACTCGGAGAAGATAAAAATTTATAATGGAAAATAGAGACATGACGTTGAACCTTTGGAGACACGTTGCTTCTATCTTTTCGTTAAGATGTTCTCCAGACTTATGAATCCAGTAAGTTACATGTTAAATGCAATGCCTGGAATAATGACTTTCTTTGTAATTCGAGTCGTTATGAAGCTATTCTCGTCTGCTCGAGAAAACTCGGTCATTTTGAGCGTTGACGTATTGGTACGGTTTCCATGGTTACAAATATTAATATAAGACAAAATAATGTCGAATGTGCTGAGCGATGCATGAATTTGGATGAGCGCTTGCTTTATTGCCATTTTAATTTTGCATTCTTGCATTCTGATACAAATGCAGTCATTATGTAAAACCAGAAAATGCCACTTTTTGCTATTATTCAAAAAATTCGGCTTCAATTTTGTTAAGCACTGCACACAGCACTAAATTCTTGCGAGATTACAGATTTCGCCTATAGCCGACAGGATATTTCCCATGACTTGACTTATGAATGAATAACTACTTCAAAAATGCATGACTCACCAGATCTAAATATTTTGACTTAATGAATGAACCTGAACCTGAGCAGGTGAGCGGAACATAAACAAACCTCAAAGTTCAATCTGCATTTTTACAAACCTGGCAGAAGTAGCTGGAATCTTTTTTCCCTAGCAGGAAGCGTTCTTCTATCTATAGAAATTCCTCTGATAATTTGCTAATAGACGCGCACTTAATTATCTTCGGTCTATGGCCATGAATCCGGAAATGCTTACCGTGGAGAAAGCGTGAGTCAGGTCTGGAATCTCTGAATGACAGAGTCTGTGAAGTTAGAGAATCCGAGCTACACCACGAACCACTCGTCTAAATCTTCCTGTCGAGTCAATGAGCCAAAATAATAAAAGTTGCCAGGCTGTCAACCTAGTCCAAGAAGAGAATAGCGGAGTGTTACATAATGAATCCTGGGAGTTGGCTTCGTGAACCGAATTCCGAATTCTGCTCGATAGAGACAGGTAGTTGTTTTGACGAGAAGGGTGGTGGTAGTAACACAAACACACACTTGAACCTGATGTTGCCAAAAAATGTCTCAAATTCCAGTTTCCCAAGCCAAAAGGTTCATGGACTTTTTGATGTTGAGATTGGAATGCTAATATTTTGCTATTTGGAAGACTCTTCTTCTGGGGTGAAAAAAAATTGGGACTTCCTCCTTTTTGAGTGGCACGTGCTTTTTTTCCCCAGACACCCACGCTAACCAACTTTGGATTACTTAGTTTCCCATAAAATCTAATAACGTTGGAGGGAAACACGCTAGGCGTACCAATTTCCGGGATTAATAGAGACACGGGGAAAAACTATCAACTAATGTTCTAAAGTCAGGCCCGTGTTTTATGGATGCTCGAGTTCTAAACTCATGTACGTACACTCGACTATGGCCAAGTGTGGACTGAGAGCAAGTAACCAAGCTCCCATGCCTTTCAATGGTACTTCTCTCATCTGAGCTAATGTTAAGGGAAGGGAATGAATGGAAGCGTCAGGTTTCTCATGCTCTTTTGCTACATGCATTTTTTCTAATGTGCTTTCAGTGGCCTTTATCCAGCGCCTCACAGAACAAACCCTGCACTGCACCACCGCACCGCTCATCATTTGGATTTCGGAAAGGTGGACGATTTTAATGAAAAATCTGAAGGTTTTGCATACAACATAAACGTGCATTAAAAATGCATGGTAAATCGTTTACAAATTCAATGGTCAATTCTGTAGAAAATTAAGAAAATCAGATTCAAACCAATACCGTGTGTATCAAAATCAGAAAATACTCGTATGGACACATTTTCAAATGAATCATTAATTTTGAACATTGTAAAAATTTCGTTCCTCAAAACTAAAATTTCCTTTTTGATGAGCAAGTTATTTATGATAAAATTACTAAATCAAAAAATTTACGAAAATCTTGAATTTAAATCAGCTCCGCGTTCAAATTCATACGTTTTAAATTAAGCCATTTTGAAAATTGAATATTTGTGTCCAACCCCAACTCTCCTGTATTCAATTGACGTATAAATATTTTCATTTAACGTGTATGTTAAATATTGTGCTAAAAATTGCTAAAACTAAAATATTGATTTAGTTGAAATTAAATTACAATATAATAGCATCAGAAGGAAAGTCAAATTCAACTTTATGTTGAGAATTCGGTTTTCCAATTTCTAATTTATAATTAAATATTGTGACATTGAAATTGAAAGACTAAATGACTACAGAATTTAATCGATATCTGGGAAGCCTAGGCTATGATGAGGTTTGAAAGGCCCTACTTTTGGATACCATTTATCGAATAAAGTCAAGCGTCAATTCCAGTTTTATAATGTTAAATTCCTTTAAATATATGGCAAAAACAAATTTATTTAATTGATTAAGTAGCGATGAGGTTCTAGACGGTGAAGAGTCTAACCATAAAGCCTTATAGCCTAACCTTGTTCCCAAATGTTCAAAATTGCACATTCTTTATACATATAGTGATAGTACATGGTTGAAAATTCAATTTACCTTCTTTAGCTAATCCTGTGATCCCTTAAATTGAAAGCAAATAAGCCTAAGGGTCGTACTGCATTTGCAAGGTTGAAAACTGCGAACGGATCAGGGGATTAAAATATACGTTTGGGTCTCTAGGCATTTTTCCCGAAGTCACAATCGCAAGTCACAAGAATTATTTAAATCCTCAAATATGCAAATTCTAAAGAAGCGACATGCATGAGAAACTTGCAGCTTCACTTGACATTTGCATTTGATGGGTTTTGATTCCAGCTTCCAGCATTGTCTTCCAGTGAGCTGATTTTTTTCCCGTAACCTGTTTCCATTGTGAATATAATTTGAATAAACGAGGTTGACAGTGCATGCCGAATGAACCCACCTGCAAAATAAAATAAAAATACAGTGGATATGCACAGAGTCTTCTATTTTCATGTGAATTTTGCACTAAAGAATGGTTTGGGTTTCCGCAAAAGATATTATCTTTCTGTCATCCTTTTCACACTTCTTTGCAGAAGTCGTAGCGGACTGGTCATTCATCTCGCGCCTAGCACTGTGACAAGGGAACCAAGCAAACCATCCTCCTCTTATCTCCATTGTTTTATTATGGCAAGCATTTTTGCACAAATGGCAAATTCGGTAGTTTAAGAATATTTGCGGTGGTTTGGTCACTCGTTAAGGCGTGACTTATTCCTGTAAAATCATCTGTATTCACTACTATATTGTGAATTGTGACAAATGAGCTTGAGTGTGAGCTACTCGCTGTGATTTGAAAACCTAAACCGTTAAAAGTATTTGTTATGTGAATCTCTTCAATCGATAAATAATTGTGAGCAACAAATCACAATCCATCATTTGTCATTGGTTTTACGGAGAATATTCGTGGGAATGAGCAAGCAACTGTTATGGAAAATCTTTGAATTCAATTGAAACATGTTTATGGTCAATGGTGACTGATGTGCTGGTTTTCAAATTCGAAATTCAAAGTGCGAGGTCCATTTGGCGAAAGTTTAATTGGCGAAATTGCGTAACTTTTTTGATAAACAGAAAACACGATCCAGTGCCCAGCCCAATCACCATTTATAACTAAATCACGTTGGAAACCAAAGTTTTAAAAAATTACTTCAATAAAATTCCATAATAATTAAATTATTTATTAAAAAATCGGCAAGTACAAGATGACATGAGTTTTATCTAGAGTCACTTGCCGGGAGTTAATGAAATTTCGATTTAAAGCTATTTAATGGGGCAAAGGTGTGAAGTAATTTAATCAATAGTGTGAAGGGATATAATTTAGAATCGTGATATTCCCTAATTTAATCTTAGTAACCTCATTAAACCTCATGAAATCCCACCAACTCCCACTGTGATGGGATTTGATTTAATTTGAAAGCGTGATTTTCTCTATTAAATCTATCTAAATTGCACTAAATCCCATTGCGATGTGATGGGATGTAATTTCGAATCGTGATCTTACCCATTAAATCCCATTAAATCTTAATGTGATGGGATGCAATCGCCAAATTGGAATTTTCCGTGACTCGTTTGCCACTTGAGCAGATTCCCAAAATTCCGAATTAATATTAATTCAGCTTATTCAAAGGTGTGGTCAAGTAATTCAAATAGCTTATGAATTATGAAGATTGAGCATATACAACATTAATTTAATGCTGAATCATCCGAATTCAAATAAATGAATGTGTACGCAGTTTTAAAGATAAAATGAGAAAATTGACAAAAAGAAATACACACTTTGGGATTTGTTTTTGCCAATAAGTGATTCAATTTTTCCCAATCGGGTCAACCAATATTCTAAATTCCTATATATATGTAGTTGCTAGTGCAAAATGCTGTATGAAACCAATCGAAAAAATAGAAAATAGAACATTGACATAATGCTAATTTGTCTGAATTTCTGAATTTTAATCTTCTAGGCATTCAGTATCGTATAACAATGGTTTTTCGGCGTTGCTCGACGTACAGGTATTTTGCATATCTACTATTGCATTGTACATTGCATACCGTGGAATAAATCTCTATTTTACATCTATGTATGAATCATGAGTAGGTAGATAATTGCAGGTCTGGTAAGAAGAGCTACTGCACATTTTGCCATATATGAAACTTCTTGCCAATACCTTCGGATGCACGCAAAGTTGATGAAATGCAGAGCAGCTGAACGGATGAGCTGATGTTTCAGAGAGATGGGAAGGTGAAGGAACAGCTGGATTTCATATCGCAGTAAAGTGCTCCGTCCTCGGAACTCCGGTTTTCGGTTGTGACATTGGACTTGGAAAGAACAATATTTATTCTAGGAATAATGTGTGCATATAGAGCTTTAGTTTAATGAACTCTCAATCTCTCTCCTAAACTCGTAAACCGTATCTCCGTCTCTCAGCTCCTCATAATAATATTCCCAAGCTTTAATTCCGAATCCTTGTTTTTCATTAACGCTCCGCCCTGGTCCCAATAACAAGCTTCTTCCATTTCCGTATCAACACACGCACGCACGGTGTAAGAAATGATGTCCATGTCAATAGAGACACGAGCTTTGTCTCTCAACACCACCTGATTAAATATTTTCCAATTTCCAGGGACCCAGAGTTCATTGTTTCTTCTGAGTCAATATTATTCGCTGAAGGTGAAGACTCTCACGGAGGTCGGATTAGTTTCACAAAGTCAACTGGCAAGAGTATTAACAGAGTGTCAACGATTTGTCACAGACACTTGGACGTCAAATCACAATTCGTCCATAGTACAATGAAGCATACACGCATGTGCAGGGTGATTCGGCGATTTTATGCACCGTCTGAACTCAAAATAACGAAAACATGCTTGTTTAATTCTAAATTGCGACTATTATTTAAACAATGTGACAAAGAAAGGTTAAAAGTATCGTTAAAAAGATACAGTTTTGCTTTTAAGCAATTAAATTTTCATATTTTGGTTAAAATACATTGTGTCTTCTTCAAACTTTATTTGCGAATCCAGGCCTTCCGCGTATTTGATTTTGTTTTTGTTGGCTTCCAAACTTTTTAGCTTGCAATACAACTCGCAAATTTTCACGTGATTCTAAAAGCCTAATAAAGCCAATCATTTTTCTAATTTCCGTGTCATAAGTACTAAGTCGATTTTTCTAAAATCAATTCGTATAAGAAACTACAAGTCATAGAATGGGATTCGGATTTAGTATTTAAGAGCTAGTTTAGGCTTAATTTCTTTACGAAATGTGCAAAATGCTCTGTAGTGCAAAAGCCCGTATTAAGATAAAGCAAAGCTATTCAACATTTGAGCTACATTTTGCAACGTTGTTAGAAAATATGGTCCAAGTACAATGCTAAAATTTGAAAAATCCACAATTTATGTTACGTGTATGAGATCATATTGTGAATTTTTAAAAATAGATTTCGCTTTTCGATTTTTCGCCACTGCAGGTGCACATTTTTATCAACTCAGCCGGTATACTATTTTTTAGAAAGTTCTTCCGAAAGGTTTCTGTGACACTTACAACATTTTTCTAATACATTTGAGCAGATTTAAAATATTAGCACTTGTTGTTTAAATTACCACGATTCATTTTCGAGCGTATTTATGTATTTGAATTGGAAATTTTTTTGACTTTCAAGTTCAAAGTTCAAAGTGAATAAACTATTTAAAACGGCCTTAAAACAGTGCCTTTATAATATTTTTTTTTTAAAGCGCAAGTGGCGTGGAACACTATACTTATTTACATTGCAATGCTTCTCTGGCAAAATAAAATCCGGATTAATTCTTTGTGACAAGAACACGTTCCATTTTTGAATCGGTTTAAATCGGATTATGCTATGCGTATCCTACCCACACACAGAGAACCGGGAGACAGACCAGAAGTCAAAACGTGTGGAATTCAGTGTCGAAAATGCGAGTCTAGTATTACAGCAGACAGACCCACGCACGCATCCGTGCTAAATGATGATATCCGCACTCCGGCGTATGAGAGCGAGATTAATAGACGAAAATAGCAAAGTGACATATTCTGTAATTTGTTTCCCGGCCTGGAATTCCACAGGATATTTTGATGAAAGGAGGAGAAACGAGTGTTTTGACGATAGGCAGGAATCCGGATGACGGAAGGAATTCATTTGAATGCCGAGAGTGACTGATTGGTGAGGATTTGAGGTTCCCAAAAGAGGAATCTTTAATCAGACAACCAAATGTAATCAACTCAAGTGGCGGAAAAATTCTGAACGCCAAAAAAAAAAGCTTCCATTTCCCCAGAGACGCTTCTGGCATTGCACTTCTGTTCAAGCTAATGTTGAGCTTGTTGAGAACATGGGACATAATGTAAAATTGTTGTCACATACTCACACATAATGTATTGACACCTTGAACCTTCAAAACAATTTCCTTGATCTCCATCGCACTCAAAACACACTCATCGAGGCAGGGGAGAATAATGGAAAACGCAAGACCAATATCAACAGTTAAACAAAACGCATCCTTCGTTGGTTGTTCAAAATGTTTTTTTTTTCCAGGGTTGAAAACTTTCTCATTTTAAAATCAGCCCCCTAATTCGTTAAAAAAATTGATTTTCAAGCATTTAATAAGAATTTTTTTTCAAAAATTTCTATTAATTTGTTGAATAAATCTTGGCTTCTATTGGAATTGGAATTTAATTTTAGATTTGCCTTAATATATTTGCGTTACACATGCTAAATGCAGAGTCACTGCCCGGGATTTAATGGTATTGTGATTTAACAGGATTTAATTGGAAAAGGGTGTAATGGGATTTAACTGAAGTGGGATAAACAAGTAGGAAATCCGATTTTCTTATTAAATTTCATTTAACTCCACTAAATCACACCATGGTGGGATGGGATTTAATCTACAAACGTGATTTTACCTTACCTCATCCCTATAAATCCCACTGTGATGGGGTTTAATCGCCAAAGTGGGATTTTCTTTGACTCTGGCTAAATGTGCATGGACATTTTTTATAACAACAAATTTTTTAAACACCAAAATTTCAATTAGGCTTCACACCAATTAAAATTACAAAAATGGTTTTTGTCAAATAATTATTGTTGTTTTTTAGCTCTAATATGAGAATAATTTGTTGATTAAATCTTGATACACGAATTGTGCTTCAATTTAACTTTAACGTCTTTTTAATATAGTATTTTTGTGTTTAATATTTGTACATTCTAATGTCCCTTGAAAGTTTTAAAAGAGATATTTCAATTCAGCTTCGTCTTTGGTTTGCATGAATTAAATTTAAAATATTGGTTGTCAGCTGTTTTTATTTAAATTCTTAATTTAAATGTTTCAGTTGTAATTATATTAATAGTAGTTCTTCATTATTAAAGTAAGTAAATACAGTTTAGAGCCGCATAAAATGTTCGACGCTGAATCATGTCAAAAATGTATTTCAAAATATACCAATTCGGTCCCTAAGTAATTAAATAATCTTGGCAACCCTGATTTAAAGGATTTACACACATGAGATCAAATGAGCTATAAATATATTGTTGCAACTCAGTTTTACAGTTCCAATCCAAACCCATATGAGAACAATACATAGGAACGACACGATGTGTGGAAGTAAAGAGGAAATCCCTTCTTGTGCATTCTTGTGCCTGTTGCACGACTGATTAAAGGTCATAAAACTTTCTTTCTTTCCCTTATTTAGATGTGACTAGGTCATTATTCATTACTCAACGATTACTTAACGCGGATTGATGCTTATCACCCTCATCCTTAGGATTCAGAAATGGAAGTTGTATTGTACAAAATTTCTATCTTGATACAGGACGAGTTCCTTTGTGTTCATTCCAACAAAATCCACTTCCCGATCCTCTACAGAGCTAAATCGTGGATCAAGTACAACTTGACATGAAAGTATAGTAGTTACAGCTGATGGTCATTCATTAGGAACACCTTTTACGATATAAGTATTTATAGATTTCTGTGGACGGATATTCAAATCAGGAAAGATAGTCTGTAACTGAACACAATTTCTTTTCTAAAGATGTAATCAATATTATTTATATTGTACATCAATTTAGGGACTCCGCCCATATTCACATGATCGTGATGAGTTGCGAAATTGATTTGCATTAAATGCTTACTGCAGAGTTTGGGTGTGGATGTGGATATATGTATAAAATCCGTATTTGAGCTTGATCAAGGCTTTACAAATATTTATTCCAGTAAAGAATGTTTGATCATATCATCCTATTCCATGCTGGTTCAGCCCACTTCAAGCTTTTCGCAGAAACCAATTTACAAAGCGTTGCGTGGAGAAATTGCGATGATACTCGTGTAATTCCAAATCATATAATTGTTTTGAAATTATGATTTTATACATTCGATTCTGATTTATGCTGATTATGGACTTAACAATCTCCTCGAAATACCTTGTGTTTGGATATTTGATTTTCAAGAAATTGAGCCAATTGAAGTTAAAGCAGGATTTAACGCTTACGAATTTTCATATTATGATTTGATGATATTTAGTGCATGTTGGATTCGAATTTCACAATGCTAGAGTTTTTTTTTACTTTGAAAAGTTGATTTGTAATTGATTTTGTTTTTAAGATTTTTGTGAGGAATTGTTACTGGTAAATTTATTTAAGGCTGATAAATTTAAATAGCTTTCTTATACCGTGAACAACATCCTGATTTTGACTCTTCCTCTAAATTGTGTGCAAGAAGGGCGAGAAACATAACTCAAAATTTTTAGCCCAATTCCAAATTCTTCCTTTCTTTCAAACAAGTGACGCAAAGACTTCGACATGGGATTTAAACACATTTCCATTGGGAGGGAATCGAAATTGCATCCATCGAATTTGAACCAACCTTTTATCACAGCTACAAAGTAGTACTATAATAATTACTGCCAAATTGGAGCGAAGTCCATACAACTTTTCTTTCTATTTTGCAAAATTTTTCAAAATTTCGAGACAAAACAAAAAAGCAGTTGCATAGATTTCGCTCAAAAGTATCAGAGACTATTTTGTGCTGTCGAATAAATATCGATGTAATTATCAATAATCAATACATATTTCACACAACAAATACGCAACAGCTGCAGCTGAACGAAATACCAAAAATCATTATTGTATCTCAAAATTGTTTCAAACGCGACAGGAATTTTCTGGAACTCTGCTTTTTAGTTGGAACCATATTTTTATATCCATCCGCCTTTCGTTAACTATTTTCATTATGCAGTGCTACAGCCTACAGCTACGTCGTCAGTCGCCCATTTAATTTATGCAAATATCAAAACTTTGTTGTGATTTGTGATTTCATACGCCACTAGTGTTAAATATTAGTAGTGTTGGTTTGTTGCAGATTCAGCTGTACAGTCTAAATATAAAATGCTTGAATTTCCTGAGGCTCAGGTGTATGTAGCCTGAGACTGCGTACTATCTCATATAATTTTTCTACAAATAAACATTCAACTGTTCTGGGCAAACAAGAAGTACGAAGGACGAAGAAGCTGATAAATTGAAAGTTTACTTAGCTCAAACAACTTAAAGACAAGCGTAGTTTTGATAAAAAATTATGAGAGAGGAATTCTCATAAACACAACATGATATCGAGTAAATACGTCCGAAAAATGTATGTAAATACTTTTCATTTTATTCCAAATTTACCACTAAAAATTAAAATTAAAAATTAAAATCCGGAAACCTATTGAAGATGAGTTTTACCAAGACAGAGACAGTTTTTGTACGGGACACACACTCAAGAGAAATTCTACATAACGGATGATGGATTGAAATCTCTGAGCCTCTCAGAATCTGCATACATAGACTGTGGCAGTGTATTTTTCTGCCAATTAGCTGTAAGAAATATTTTGCCTTCCTGTCAGACTCCACTTAAGCAATTTCAAGTTCAGCGTAAATAACTACGCCTTGGGTACACCATTATTAATCATACCTTGATTTGTACTAAAAAGCATTCGCTTAAACGTGAGACTTTTTTCTGTTCCTCTTTCCGCTGCCAGAAGCTTAGAATTGAGAAGGAATGCCTGAAATGGTAAGTACGAAGTACGATGATGTGCGGTGTGCACGGCGGAGTTGATTTATTGATATACTATTTGCTGTTGATTGCTGAGCCTCTGCATAACAGCAATTAATTAGTACATAAAAAAGTGATACATGCACAATAAATCTAAACTGGGATGGGATGGATTAATACAATTGTGACATGGCATTTCTGCAACTCTGCTCAACTTTGTTAGTGAGCGCCCTTACAGTCGCTGAGGCGCATTGTTCAGGTAAGTATTGTGCAGACATAATATTCCTACATATGGACTTGACATGTTTTCCTTGAAATCAAAAGTGAACCTCCTGCTACAGGTTTTACTATATCACAATGTCAGTGTCATGTCAGTCGGCATTCTTCCTTCAGTGTCCAATGCATGATGCATGCAAATAGCGTGAAACGAAAAGGAAGGCAGGGCAGAGCGTATCCGCAAATTGCCATTAATTTTGCACTTCCTTCCTTTCCAACTTTCAATTAACGGTTACGTTAGTTAGATCATTTAAGCGTGCTGCATAGACATATCAATCGCAACTCGCAACAGTAGTGCATGTGTGATTAGATTGGTGCTCAGATAGGCATAGGGCGAGTTATCCAATGTACGAGTATGAACTGAATAGGAAGCTATTATGTTGATCACGATGATTGGATCCATTTTTATGCACTCTCACATTGTACAGATCTGAGCTAAAGCGAAGTAATCAACGAACAACCTTCACCTTGCGCTGCCGCTGCTCTTCTGTCCATCTCATTAACATTAACACATTGTTACAGTTGGCAAAGGATAAATAATACGTTTGCCTTTTATGGCAATCCGACAAAATTCTCTGCTTTACACATTGAGAAATAAATGGAATCAATGTATTTAATTTTGTTTTTTAAAGTTCCGCTAAGGCATGCCAATTCAATGCTAAGGTCATCAGATAAAATTTGCGTAATATTTGTGCAGCTAGTTAACTTTTCTAATTTCTCATAACTTATTTTTTTCAATGGCTGTGCTTAAGGTGCCAATACAAAGAAGGAGTTACTTGAAAGAAGGGGGCAAGTAAATGAAGCGAAGATTGCTTGGCTAGAGCATATTTCTAGGAATTTTAAGAATAGCATAAACAATGTGTGTTAAATCAATTTTCAAATGTTGTGTGTTTTTTTACTAATCTAAAATTGTAGTTTTTTCATCCTTAATTAAGGCCAATAATTCATAATATTTCATAATAACATAAGTTTTTGCAAATATGCGAGAAATATGAAAATTCTTTGCTTTGAGTAAAATTTTGAGTGGTCATACTCACCTGAACCCTAAGAGGAAATTCTTTGGTAAGGTCCCGAATCCCGAAGGTCAATTCTATCGTAGTGCCGTGCATTGTATTGTTTTTAGCCGCTGTCTTTATCATGCCCTTATTCTTTGAAAGGAAAAGCGGGCTCATAAGGATCTATGTTTGGTTTTGATCCATCGATGAGGTCAACCACATGTCCTAGCGGAAATGGAAAGTGGCTAAGCGTTGAGAAGAAATTCAAAAGATTCAAACTGTCAAATGCTGATTAATTTAACGTGCACTAAAATTAGAAGGCACAATTGAACACAGATTAAGTATTTTAAAAATTTCAAAAATGATATTACACTTTGTACAGGTGTCCAAACCAAACCCATATTCGGAGTTTTAAAGCCTTGGGCGATTAAGGTGTCAAATGAGCCAACCTCACTTGGTTACTATGGCGACATCGAGTGAGAGTGTCCGCATGAACATGCACAACGTGTAAATGCTTGAGGGGTACTTAATGGTCAATGACATTCTAGAGTTTTAAGGGCCCAAACCTAAGATCTGCAGTGTTTATGTGAAATTGATCATATATGGCATCCATGGCATCCATGGCATATTGCAATCATGCAAATGCATATCCATAGAACGTGTTACATTTTCACGCGTATATTGATGCTTTTCTTAAAACTCAGAATACAATATTAACTTGGAATAAATATTTTATTGAATTAACGAGACCTAAAAATGATATATCACTCTTACAGACAAAAGTGACAAAGACATTTCAAAGGAAGTCAAGTCTCCCAATTAATTCATGTTAAATAATAAAAAACAAGAGTAAAAATTACCATCAACTTATAAGTAGTAGCGTTACAATCGAATGAACGTGGACAGGCGAGATGAACAATTTCCGTGTAGAAACGTTCTTCTTCATTTTGTTTAAGCAGTGCCACTTATTCGAATGGGAACCAAACTACATTAAGGAACGGACGGATATTCTAGTACACGATTTCATGCATAATTGTAACTTGTAAGTAGAGCCACATTTCAGATGCAACGAAGAGCGAGATATAACTGACGCTTCAGACTAAAGAGGGCTAAAATGGAGTCATTAAAAATAACACATCCAACCTGAAGCTTATTAATTGCGCAGTATAGTGCGCAATATCATACTGGCCGAAAAGTTCAAAAATAAACTCAATATTATACACCTTGGAAAGCATAACCTTTAAAACGATTTAACAAACATGACAAATCAAATTAAAATCATACATAAAGCTGCTCAATTAATCAGGCTTAAAAGCCAAGTGTCGCACAAACTGATTAAAAATTAGAAAGCAACATGCTTTTTAAACAAGGGTTAACTAAAGCAGAAGTCGGAAACTTAGAAAATTGTTGAACATTAATTTTGCACATCAGCCCATCAATTAAAAATAGTTCACTACCATCTCATTGTTGCCGGTAAGCAATTCTAAAAGCAACTTTAAAAAGAAACCTGCACTTGATGTCAAACATACGAAAAAGGTAGCATAAATACAATGTGAAACGTTGGGTCCAAACAACTCGACGGAGGTGTAAGGCGTATTTTACAACGTTTAACTCTTAACTGTAAATCTAGAGTTTAAATTGAGTGTTTTCATGATTTTCTCAATAGCATATACAACAAAAAACAATATTAGAACAATAGAAAATAGAATTCATGACTCAACACGAAACCAAAAATTATCCTCTAGTATTTCTGGTAAAGAAACGGGCAATAGGTACAATATAAGGAAAACTGTGGAACACATCAGTCTCTCGTTTAGAAAAGCTAAGATAGTGGGAAAAACTGATTTCCCTAAAATCTTATACTAAGTACAATTGTTGAACATAATTAGAAGTTGTAATGTAACACAATATTCGTTATCCTAATTAGAAAGTCGTAAGAGAAGAGTAAGTGCAGTGGCATAAATTGCTCATCTTGATTTGTTCGCTTCAGAAGAGTTTTGTTTCAAGTTACAATTCTCGACAATTTTATCGGGATTCATTCGTTCCATAGTCTTCCCAAATGCTTGAATCGAATTCACTCGGATCGGCGGGATCGGGCTGTTCAAAGGAAATCAAATAGAACCATAACAAAACTGTTGATATGAATTGATCTTAAAGGTATGACAGTCAACTGAATACTTACATCTTCCTCCTCGTCGTCCTCCACTTCCATGTCGTTAGGGATGTCAAAACCTTCCGTACAACCTTGTCGTATGTTCGAAGGATCGAGTCGATTAAGCCCTTCCTTGGCCTCACGATTAGTTGGGTCAATTCTATTGAAATGAGCCAGAAACAGAACTTAAAGCACACGATGCATGACAATCACACAATGTTACCCATTTGTTTTTTTTTACTTCAAAACAAGTGCAAATTGATCGGCAGCTGCATCTTCACTACTACTTTGGCTGAGTAAGTTGGCGAGTTTTAGGTGGAGCTCGGGAGTTCGAGTAGCCCTGTATTGAAGTTTTGTCTTGAGAAATTCGATGGCGTCCGCAACCTTCCCTTCCTATTACACAAGATAAGGTAAACATTGTCAAATTACATCGTATAGATGAAATTAATTTTAGACAGTATATTGACCGGTTTCAACATTACAATTCAGAGCAAAGTGCTCCGAATACAGCTACAGAGCTCTTCTTTCTGCTGCGTAGGCTATTTCAACGTTTATACTTACAGCTTCGTAGATTTCCACCAGAGACAAAATGGAAGGAATAAATAATGGTTCCTGCGAAAGAGCACGCTCCAAGTACGTCTTAGCTTTCCCAACAGTCGTGGGATCCTTTCTCAAGGTGCTTGCCAACATCTTTTAGAAAAGAATGAATGGTTAATTGAATTTACAATTTCCTATACCACAGCACAGATAAACGCAATAACTTACTGTAAGAACACGGGGAGTACACCCTAACTTCTTGGAAGCGGATGTGGCAACCGTCAAAGCATCTCGACTCCGTAGCAGAGCATTGTAGCAGTCGACAACTCCCTTGTGTGGTTCGAAACGATTGGCACTGATGGACATGGCTTCACGAAAGCAATCCACCGCCTCTTGATATCTTTTCAATTGGAAAAACATATGTCCTTTGGCAATGAGGCCCTCAGGTACTTTCGTCCCCAGATATGAGGACCCCTATGAGTAACATGAGTGTCAAAATTAAAAAGGAACTCTCAACTTTGAAGAAACAAATAAGTAAGTGAGGATTGTTATTCGCACCTTGGAAGCAAACATAAGCGCTTTTGGATTCCGCTTTGACAACTGGGCGAAATAAGCGGTAGCAATCCATGGTTCAGGTCTGCATTCGTTTGTATTCATTTCATTAAGTCGGGTCATCAAACTTTGCAAATCGCTTTTCTTATCCTCGTGCCACATAAGGAACGCCAACAAGTCCATACCTTTCATATTGGGTGAATCACAGTGATGCGCCTAAACATTTATTGTATTATTATTCATAGTATAAATATTCATTCATATTGAATATATTCAAATAAAAATTGTTCCATGAACTTCACGATTAACTAACCTCAGTTAGTGCACTAATAGCCGTTGAATAGTCCCCGTAGTTGGCATTAGCGAGGCCGACAGAGTACAACAGTGCGGAACACTTGGTAAGACTGAATTTGTCATGCACCTCCCGATAGATCTGGATTCCCGTCAAGTGTTCCTTGGATTCGATTTCACAGTTAGCCCGAATCCATCCATCGTACCTGCAGTATTCAATTCTTTCAAATCAGAACAGGTTCAAAGTGTCAAACTACGGATCAAGAATTTGCTTTGCTCACCATTCTGGATATGGCATAATCTTGGCAACTTCTTCACCCACAAAGGATTGAATGTCTTCTTCACTTGAGCCGAGACGAATCAATTGCTCAATTGCCTCAAGAGCCATAGGACAAACCTGGTTTAGAATAGTGGTAAGCTTAAACTTGAGTTTGAGTTATATCAAAGATAATTGGAATAAGTAGAACACTAATCAGTCTCAGTTACCCGCAACACTTCCTTGTACGACGTGGCCGCCGCACGTTCCATCCCATTCAATTGGAAGAGTTTTCCTAAAGCCATGTTTGTTTGGACATTTCTCTGCTTAGCTGGAACACTCATCAGCATTTTCAAGGCGTCATTGGGCTTTTTGCATTGAATCAAGCAAAGATGAATCTTGAACTTTATTTCTGCAGTACATAGAGAGTACAGTCGTCAAATCATAATATATTTCCTTTTAATTAGTAAACCAATGATGTCCAATTGGGAACAATACTTACCATTGCTCGAACCACATTCGTCAAGAACCGTCTGCTTCAGGTGAGGAGAGGACTTGACCAAAGACTTATAAAACTGCAAAGAGCTACGATAGAACGAATCGGCCCGAAAGTATTCTGTCAAATGAAAAGCAGAATCTCCAGAAAGGATGAGAACGTGGAGCTGCTGAATTTCCGTCATAATCTCTGGCTTATTATCACAGACTGACAGGGCCCAGTTACTCTGAAACGTCACCGAACAAACAAGCATAGTAGTATGTAATGTATTTATCATTTCACTACAAATGTCGTAAGTATCAATTGTAATAAACTATCAAATACGTTGCTGCCGCAAATATTCCTTTGACTGTGAAGCTTTTATACAAGTTATAATAATTATAATAATTTCATTTATTGAATTGGCAACGTAAAACACAGACACCGTTACAATGTATGCGATCCGGGCGGATCGCATGCACACTGTATCAATTTTTTAAATATAGTATGTAGTATGCGATCCGCCTGGATCCTAACTTTTAGTCTTCAACTTTTTGGCAATTCTTTATTTAGCAAAAGAGTGTAAATTCAAATGAAGTTCATCTCTGTATCTGAAAATCTGTATTCCATACCTAATTCTGCTTAAATTCCACCACTCAACTACTTGTGGTATTTTGGATTTCGCATATATTATGTTACAATTTGCGTACAACTACTTTTGTTTCCAATTCTACATTTTTATAATGTTCATAATCATATTCACTACATAAATTACAGGCGTTTAGATTAAAAATGAAGCCTTAAAAGTTTAAAACTAAAAGGTAGTTGTAGTATGCGATTCAAACAAACTTTGATAGGCTTCAATTGCGATAATGTGAAATGCGATCAGGGCGGATCGTATACTATATTAGTGCCCAACATTTATGAGGAAGACAAACCTTAAAACACGTATCAGGTACTCCATTATACATAGTAGGTTACAGCATAGTTTTAAATGAATACACTTATGAACATAATTCAGACCGATGTTGAATGTCATGGGCAAAGAGAACGATCTTACAACCTATACACTACCTATCAACGATGGACTATAGCCATAGATCAAGATCCCCTCGCCCAACAACAAACAATCATGAATGAACAATTCATGACATTCAACATTAAAAATCAAACGCGCCGCATAGTCAAAGCATACCCAATGTGACATTCGGCGTATCAGGGCATATGTCGCCTTATTATCTTTAAATGTCAAAAATTGTTGTAGTTTAATTAAACTTATGATGTATGACTTACAAATTGGAGAACATTCGAGTAGAGCATATTGGAATACAAACTCTTGATTTGGTCATAGTAAAAGTTGGCTCGTTTGGCCCGGATATAATCCATAGAAGGCGGTGACTGGAACGGCATTATTGTTGACCTTTGCCGCTCGCTCCTTTCCTTTAACTTCTGACTTGTCGCTTTCAACTTGACCTGATACTGACGTGCAACGTGTACCAACACACCCAGACCAGAACTTGGAACTCAACACACGACTCTCACTACTGACGTTGACGGATGACGTGACGGCTCATCAGGTGTCAGGAAGGACGACTCTGTCGGAATCACAGGTGATGAACTGAAATTAAAATTCCAACTGCCAAAGAAAGAAGAGTGAAAGACGTGTGAACTGAAAATGTGAGTGAAGTGAACCCGGAGGAATAGAGAATGTCCCAATGCCCTTTCAAATCAAAGCCATCTATTTATTACGCGCTCTTCAGTCTTCAGACTGAGTTACGGCAGACAGGACCCAGAGTCAAGAAAAAGGTGAACACACTTACCCGATTTCTCAACAATTCATCTGCGGAGTTTGACAACGTATTGGATGTGGCATGATAGAGTCGCTTTTACCACGCTTCTCTTCCGCCAATAACATAACGGAACCAAAAAGGAATGTGTTCCGAAACCACATGTGAAATGTGCACCGCAGATGGTAAGTAAACGTAGCATGAGTGTCACAGGAGAAGATATGCTAATTTTAATCTGACAAGGGCACTTATCTAATCAATTCCTAATTTGAAGCGTCTTTTCATAAGCAGCTAAACTCTGCTAAATAAAGAAGCTCATCAGGGCCCAGCAGGAAGGGTTTTGACATTGGGCCGTCGGAAACGCGGTTTCTCTTTTTATTTGAAGGGGGAAATGACAAAGGGAAATCCGAAGCATTTGTCTTATTAGATGTTAGACCAAAAATTCTGAATCTAAAATCAACCACTCACTCCCTTTTACATTTTGATCATTGACTTTAATAGTTTCGCAGAGATTCAGAGAGTTCAAGGTCGGTCAATATGCCACCAACTGATAACCCCGCACCCGTCTTTCGCCTCGTGCCGGGAACTCGGATTCGGATGACACCAACAAGAATGTTAGGAATAGGACGTGCGTATTGGATACGTGGCCAAAGAAATCCGCTGTACACAATCGAGCCTCCAAGAAGATTGACAATAACATCGGTATGACTTGGGTTCGAAATTGCAGTTAGCATTTAAATTATATACAAAAAAAAATTATTAATGAATATTGAGTTAGATATTTTTAATGTTATAAAGTTGTGAATAATGTACGTCACGCACACGCACGTCCCACGTCAACACCCTAATACACCCGTACATTGTAGTAAAACGTAAAACATTACATACTATGTCATGTCATAGGTTAATTAATGTTTAGTCGGCGCGAAAAATGGTACAATTGCACTTGGACTATATATATTAGCGAAAATCAAAGTGGCGGTGGCGGTAGTTGGGAAAACGCTCTACCGTCTACCACTACTTTGATTTTCTTTTATTTAACTGGTTGTCGTCATAACTATATTATAAAGTCGACAATTAATTTTTAACGTGGATTCAAAGTGTTTGTATTATGTACTTAGTGGAACATAAACTACTTCAAGGCCCTAGCCTAACCAGT
>JAQFYU010000194.1:0-29338 GCA_034694905.1 Ceratophysella granulata | reverse complement strand
AGACTAGACTCAGTCAGACCCCCTTCCTCTGACCAGAGAAATTATTGTACACGAAATATTGTGAAACCCATTCAGCAGATCACTATTGTCAAAATAAATGCTGGGCAGTCATGTGAACATCCACTCGCTAGAACAGTAGCTGAAATTGTGCTAAGTGTCCCCGTCTCTGCTTCTCGTTATATTTTTAATTCCTGTCGAAATATGGATTTCTCGGTAGTCGAAGGCATTTCTTTTAGAAATAGAGTAGTATGTATCGAAATTCAATAGCGTATTCCGTATTGCTCTTTGTTCTGTTTTTAAATTCGAGAAATGTATTATACATATATGCTTTTTACACTTTGAAATTACCCTCGAATTCGATTTAGAGCACTACGCCGCCGGTCTAGTTTCATGTAATGGCTGGCGCCGATGCGATAATTTGATCGGCGTTAGGCTGATACCTTGACTACATCTACTTTCTATACTTTAAAAAATACGGGAAATCTAGTGCCGATGTGTATGTTTTTATTGTAGTAGTTTTTTTTTCAATCACCAGTTTGGATTGCGAGATTTTCTAAATACTACCAAACTATAAACTTAAATACATTTCACACCACGGAAGGAGTCGACGTCAAATCGGCGAGCCGTCAGGTTAAAATCTGCAAACCGCCGTCGTTGCTACTTACAACTCAGCTGCACAGCTCTAATTCGATTAACTGGATATACAGTAAGCGCACTAAGTACAGATCTGTACAGAGTTTATATTGAAATAATTTTCTATCTATTTGAATGAAATAAAGTACTTCACGACTTAAAGTATGTCAAACCTTCCTGGAGTAGTCTGCTATGGGCCCGTTAGTGGCCTCATCAGCGACTAACACTTTCCTCCTAAATTTACATACATACAAAACTACGGAGTGGTTGCGTTCCATGCCGCAGTCTACTTTGTAAAGTCATCAGTGAATATGAAGTTCTATTTTAGTGATACAATTTTTTGTCTTTATTTACATTTTGATTTGATATAGAATATTTTACGTGCTATACTATTTTACTGGACTGAGTCGTCAACTTCTTGTAAAATAAAAGTTGCACCTTCTTCTAGATTGTCTTGACCAATAATTAATACATGGAATTTCTCACTGTCTAAAATGCAGTCTGTGCCAGCAATATAGCTGTAATTATCGGTGGATACGATGTTGGGGTTTGTATCCCCTTCAGGCAAAAATAAAAAAATATTTAGTTAGTAATCTTGAGTCAAATATAATAAAATGGATTTTATTTATTATATCTAGTACAATTACTCACATGCCAATTGGTTCTCGGCATCAGTTTTGGTGAAGTCAATCTCGATGGTCCCGTCTACGACATCGTTATGCTCACACTTCTTGTTCATCGGAACAGAATAGTTTCCGTATTTTGTGGTAAACTTCATAGTGCAGCATGACTCTTTTTTGATGGTTCTAAACAGAGATGTAAAAATTTTCACTTTACATCATCATCATCTCAAATTTCGATATTATTCCAAAATTCTCGTTTCATTTTATCTAAAATGCTCAAAAATAAGTCTAATTCTCACCTCAAGCTCATTTCCATGCTCTTTCTCAAGTTCTGAAAGGCTTTGGAATTGGGATTTTCAACTCTGATTTTATTCTGAGAAACCTTTGTCCGGGGTAAGGTTTCTTGGATGGGGTCGAAGAAAGTTGTGTCGGTCAACTTCTCCAACTGAAATAGTCGATTCAAAACAATATGATTAATTTACAGTACTGAGGTAATTATAATTGCAATGCAGTTCCTACTTACCCAATTTGGAGCAGCATTGACGGTTATCGTGGCCATGGTAACAACAGCAATTATTACGAGCAGTGAGGACACAATGCTTGACTTCATGTTGTAGTTTCTAAATTGATAGGTTGGGGTTTGGAAAATCAGAAGGATAAAGGATTTTAGTATGATATGGAAGTTTTGAAAGGGTTTGTGGGTGGTAGAATTATAAACTATTGCGGTTGGAATTGTGTGGCACTGACTGACACTTCTGCTGTCCGGCCAACTGCTATTTATACTTGTCCGATGAACTCATCCAAGCTCCAATTATCTCTTGTGCAAGTTGAACGGTGGGGAGAAAATCATAACAATTCTAGAATTCTAGGTAAGCAAGGCAATACTTATTTTCGTTTGTTCACAGCCACAGTCTTTTCAAAGAATTGCCGATAGTTTATCACTATTCTTTTGTGCAAGGAGCCGAATTCCTAGAAATTGCGCCAAGTGTTGATACTTTGCTTTGTTTTGAGTTAGGCTTGAATTCAATGGAATTTCGTGAAGGTTAGTGTGCGGTCGCTTCGCGGAGCTTGGCTCAGCGACTGGTGCGGGAGGTTTGATGCACGCTCAACGCTCATGCATATATGTTATGTAAGTATGCTTTTAGTACCCTGGTCATGCCCAAAGTTAAAATGTTGAAATTCTATTTTTGATTTTAGCCCGTTTTAATTAAGAATTTCTTAACTTCATCCTTTTGAGTTAAACGGATTAAAAAGTTTTCAAATATAAAAACTTGACTTTCAAGGAAGTTATTTGAAGTTTTTGGGTTGCATCGTGCCTGGTACATTTGAAAATGTTTGTGATTTGACATACATTTTCACGGAGTCACGGAAAATCCCACTTTGGCAATTAAATCACACTATAGTGGGATTTAATGGGATTTAATCGTGAAAACTTACGTTTCTAAATTTTCATCTTATCCTATCACAGTGGAAATTAATGGAATTTAAAGGGATTTAAAAGGAAAATTATTTTTCTAACTTGTGTATTCCAGTGATTAAATCACATTACACGTGAATTTTTAACTAAGTCCCAGTGAATCTGAAAATTCATGCGTTCGATACGCCTTGCCTTCCAAATAGCGTCACGCTTCTTATGCGTATGATTCCATTAAGGTGTTCAAAAGTCAAAAGTTTGCCAATTCTAATTGGAAAATACAAATTAGAGAATATTTTACAGCATAAAAGATGATTCTTTGGTTAAAAAACGTGTAAACTCCGAACTCCGTATTTATAAAGCTCAAAACTTTCAGTATACATGTATTTGACCCAACTACGCTATTAAATTCCTGTGTTTATCCGGAAACTCAACCGGATCTGGAATATTGAGCAATTCCAAATCCGCCCAATGTAACATGAGAGGCGGCTGCTGATGCCCTGTTATGAAACGGAACAAGTTTGTTTTCCTTTTTTTTCTCCATTCCAATTAGTGTTTCCCAAAAAAGCAGCTCGAGTTCATTGACTTTCTGCTCCTTGTCGCTCGACTGTAGTTAATTTCCCAATTTCATTAGTTGGTGGGAGTGGAGGGAGTGTGAGGTTGGGCCGGGGTGGGTGAGAAGTAAAGTGGACATAAATATTGTCCTCTTCCGTCCCTTCTGTCTCCTTTACCACAAGGGAACGTGGCTGAGACCTTGTAATTCCTCTCGTCTTCCTCCGTCTTCCTCTGCTAATTTGGTCCATGTTTGCTCATAACCGATTCGTCCCATTTCCCAGTGTCCAACCCAATTAAGACTCATGCCTGTCTCGTCCTACTTGGTTTTCGGCTCTTTCTGGCCCAATCCAATCCGCTCATTGAGAAAAACATGTTCAGTATTCCAGTCCAAACTCATAAAAGTCTCCGAGTTGGACAGGGATAGATTGTTTGCCAGCTTGCGCTATTTTTGCCAATTTTGTCATTTATGCCTGAAGAATTGGAATTTTTCGCAAAAATGGAACAATATGCATTTTGTCACATCTATAACGCAGGATTTGCTGTAGATTCCATTACATACATATATACAGGAACTGGAGCTTGGTTTTAAACCGGTGGTACCAGGGTAGCAAACCGAGCTTAGGTAGCAAGGGTAGCAGAGCACCATCAGACCATCTGGTGTACTATAGCAATGTATTTAGTACTATATATGGCACTGTAGTAGTTCCATGCTGCATGGTGCAACTTGCTACCCTGCTACCCCGGGTTGCTGTTGCTACCCTAAGAACGGAGTAACGCGTTTTGGCGCTGCTACTCGGGGTCGCACCCACTCCTGCATAAATATTATGTGTACTCAGTGAATTTCCATATTATGAGTTATGGGCATTGCAAGCCAAAATAGTACTAAAAATATGGCATGTGCCTGTAAATTCTTTCTCCACCCAGCATGCCTTATTCCTATCAATATACAAGAAAAGGAAAGGCATAGCGCAAAATATGATATAAATGAAGCGACTAAGTTAAAATTGATTGAGATATCCTCTGTACGTAGTTTGTTTCCTAGCTAGCGCATGCTATAACCCTTGCCGGTGCTACATGTGAATTTCCATGCTGCATGTACCTATACCAGCCGTATATCCGTCCTGCCATGTATCTATCTGGACCTGAACTTTCTGCTGCACCTTTTTTAACTTGCCTGATACCGTTTTAGGGATTTAATTTTTTGCCAATTTTGGTACCCCGATTTTTACTGGCATATTTCAATTTTGCCAAAAGCTCCACTGGAAAATTTGGACAGGAGGCCATCCCTGCAGTTGAACTTTGAGGATGTAGACCAGTAGTTGGGTTGTTTTGGACTGAAAGTTCTCTTGAACCATTTAACATTTAATACGTACTTACTTATTTGAAGTAGTAGTGTTTTTATAAAGACATCTTGTTGATTTTGTCAGTGTGTCTGTTGAGTTGGGAAATGTGGAAATCCTGGCTTTCTCTCTACCTTTCTCCGCCTCGAACAGATCTGTAGGCTCTCTTTCACTTTGATCTATCTTTCAAAACTACTTGCTAAGTTTGTCTTGCATGCGACCTTATAAAATAGTCAGTTGGTCTCAAATTGCGTCACGAGTCACGATCTCTTCTTTGCCTCCTTTCCTTTTGACTTAAATGCAGGACGACAGTCATTTGTTCAACCAACGATTTTTCTTCTCAAAATGGCCTCCGTCTCCAACGTCAAGGAGGCCAAGGCTTCTGCTTCTTTTTTTAGTAAATCGCTTATTTTCTTAATACCCAATTCCATTATGAGTGAGCAGTGGGGAGGAGGAGCAAGGGCTCTCTTGAGGAGTGTTTGGAGTCGAGGTTAGGCTTTGAGGACTGAAAAACCTATGTTTAGGAGCCTAACAACGTATTTTGCAATTTCAACGATTTCCTGTGCCATTTACAATGCAGTTGCTATTTTGCCATACTGGAGACAAGGTAAAAAATTTCTGCCATTCATTGGTTCATCTCGAACTTTCTACAATATCTCATTAATTGCATCGTGCTGTACACAAGCAAATCTAACGAAAGTTTCATTTTCACATTTGAATTGAAAGTAAATTCGAGGCAGGTACTTAAGTTGACTTTAAAAATGTGTGTTCTTGCCACCGGACATGGAAAAACCACGATTTACCATATATAGTTGCCAAAAACTGGGTGTTTGTCAATGAAAGTTGGGGAAAATTGATCCAATGTCAAGAAATTGGACAAAAAAGCTGATATTTTATAACGAATTTGGTAAAAATTGATGCGGTCTTCCCGAAATTGGAAGGAACACGATAATTCTTCGTTAAAAGTTGGAATAATTGGGTTGTAGTAGTCATGACCAAAAAATGGATCCACTGTCAAAAAACTCGACAAAAAGCTGATTTTCTAAATCTTTGACAGTAACTGATTCGTTCTGATTTTAAGGAACACAATGACCTGTCTTTACAAATAAGGCCATTGTCAACGAATTTGGCCAAAAATTGCTTCACTGTCAATCAATTTAACAAAAAAACTAATTTTTAGCAAAAATTGATTCATTCTTACCGAAATTTGAAGTAACACATAATTCCTCATTAAAAGTTGAAAACAATTGGGTCATTCTCAACTGATTTGACAAAAACTTGATTTTGTATAACAAATTTGACAAAAATTCATACTTTCTTAACAAAATTGAAAGAAAAACACGATAATTCGTCATTAAAAGTTGCAAACACGAATGACCGATTTGACAATAAAAAAGCTACACCAAGACCGAACCCTGCTTACAACCCAAAACTCCTGAGGTCAAAAAAAAATTCGCCTGGAGCTCCATATTTAAAAGCTGATTTTAAGAATCCGGAGACAGGCGGATTCCGTTGATCCAGGAGATAGGCTGTAGTTTTCTTAAGAATTTTGAGTTAATATCCGGTGCCCATGTTTATGAAAATGTTTTCTTCAACTTGTATTAGTTGATGG
This sequence comes from Ceratophysella granulata, assembly GCA_034694905.1. Classification (NCBI taxonomy): domain Eukaryota; kingdom Metazoa; phylum Arthropoda; class Collembola; order Poduromorpha; family Hypogastruridae; genus Ceratophysella; species Ceratophysella granulata. The sequence continues at coordinate 23,161 of JAQFYU010000194.1, read as the reverse complement.
GTAACTGTTGTGTGGTGGTTGGTGGGTTGGCTGAGGCAGAAGTTTTTTGAAGTGTAAAAAAGTTTTTCTTTTTGCTGGAGTGAGTCTCCCTGCTGCTGCTCCTCCTGTCTCTTGTGTTTGGTGGAAGGAGAAGAAGGAGCGGAGACGGAAGAGTAGGCTCAAACCCTTTCTTGTTTTTCCTTCCATATGTCTCAGAAAAGGAAAAGTTAGTGTGTTAAGTAATATTCACTCTAGATTAGATTTGGTGATTTTGGTGAAGGGAAGTTGGGCTTCTGTAGAGACATGACTATGACTGGGGGATTAGGGAGCACATAAAATGTCAAGATGTAGTAGTTGGCGTACTTTGAATGGAAGGAGGCTCAAAGACTTTGGGACGACAGAAGAGTGGAGGGAAGGCGGGAGACATGAATGGAACTCATTTCGGAACTCATTCCACAAACTAAAATATTATCTTCCTTCTGATGTTTCATAGATACACTAATAAATGTTAGCATAATCACACGTTACGTTCTATTGTTCGGTCCATGGGCCTTTCTCCTTCTCTCCATTGGACAGATTGAAGGAGGAAGTTGAGGCTTAAGTGAGGGATGGGCCCAGAACACCCGAACCAACTAAGCTCCTTCATGTAAAACTACTCCTTTCGAATTACGTCTCACATTTGTTCCCGTCAAACTTACCACCGGTGGGAGAGGGGAGATGCTTGTTGTTCTTGCCAAAAGACTCGGCGGATGAATTATACATACATCCACTGAATGAATACAATTTAAATCCCAGAATTTTCAATGAGCAACAAGCTGGTTTGCCAAGTTAATATGACATGGTTAATATGTTAATTTTTTTTAAATTTTGACAAGACAAGTAGTAAATTAGCCGTAATGAATATCATTGAAGACTACTTTTCGTTATGATCTGTGGTCTACTTTTCTGAGATACCGAAATCCAATATTTTTTCCATACCTTTCTGCGTGTGAAACGTAGATCACGCACTTAATCTAAAGTATCACATGCCACGTGTTTTTAAACTAAAGCAAATTGGATATGCATGCTCTATATTCTGGTTTTTGGCACGAATAGTCGTGTATTAGAATGTAGATCACAAACCAAGGTATTTAGTCACATAAAAATCAAGCGGGTTTACAAAAACACGGATTCTAAAACAATAGGAAGTCATATCGTAGATCATACGAGACTGCGGAATTTACTACTGTAAAACGTGAAATGTAGTTCACAACAAGTCCCAAATTCCAGGGGCAAGAATCTAATGTACACCACAGTTCGCAGAATTGATTCAAACGAGATCAAAATCCATTGGAATCTAGTAAATTGCAGATCGCAAACCGTTTTATCCAGTACAAAATATCATATGTAGGTCGCAAACAGATTCAAGGATTAGGATAAATTGGCAATTATATTGCAGATAACAAAGCGAAATATATGAAGGTGGAAAATGTCAAATGCAGATCGCAAAGTCGTGAAATGCTAAGAGTTAATGTCAAACGTTGACAATAAATTGCAAAGCCTTTAATTCGCAAGTTTATCGTAAATAACTAGGGAGATCCACAGGCCCTGTCAAATGTAAATTGCAAAATTCGATATCCACATACATTATCAAATGTAGATCACGAACTTTGATAGCCACGGACATTTTCAATTGTGCACTACAAATGACATACTGTGAAATTCGTCGGCAATATCAATTGTAGATCACAGAAGTGGCTAATTCACAAAATGCATCAGGTTGAAAACAAATGCGAATTTTTAAATGTAACACAGAGGCATGAATTTACCTAAATGCCAAATGTACAACTAAGATCGAAATGCGTTTAAATCAGTCAAAAATCAGAACAAAATATCATATTTAGATCACAGAAATACAACCTTAGCATTTATGTCTAACACAAATATAAACAAAATTAACACAAAAATACGACCTTACAGGCTGAGTTAGCACCAATAACCCTGTCCTGGCCGATGCCAACGCTTAACCCGTAATCGCTATAGGAAGGGAGTGGAGTGTGTGAAGAGCCGTATAGACTTCATTGATATGGTAATAGTTGACTAAATTCCATTCATTCATTCTAAGTTGAAAAGATTTGTGATTGTTCCGTGTTGAGAAAGAAGCTGCGGAAAAGGACCGGAGACTCGGAATCATCAACTTTCCCCCTTTTTTCCCCCCAACCAACTTCCTTCTCCACTTTCTCCGTTCCATTTCTCCTTTTTTTGTGGATGTATGTGTTCTGAGAGGAAGCCTCATGAAACAATGATAGGCGGATGGTGGTGGGAACGAGGAGTGTCTGATCCGGTTCCAAAAGCCCATCTTCTCCTGGATTCAACTTGATTGAATTTCTATTCCATATGGGTTAATTCCCCAATTCCTTCATTCTCCCTTTCAGTCTTCCCGTTCACCCTTACGCCACTTCGAATTAAAATCCTATGACTTCAACCTACACACGTTTCATCAGCTCAGATTCCACGTTGCATCAGGCCGAGTCGAATTACTCAGAAATGTATTTGAAATTACGAGTACTTAATTAAAGTGAGCATTTGTATTTCTAATTAACTTACATCATTGTTTATTATAAAACTACCAGTTATAAATGAATGCAGGTTCATTTCATGTTGAATTCTACCCTTAGTTACATCATATGTGGAACCGTTGCAACGAAAATCCGTCACAATGACATGATAATGACATAAACCCAATATTTAATCATAAGTTAACACTATTTTTTTCGCCTTAACCTAACGTAACCTAAACTGAAGGATCTAATCTAACCTAGCTTATAGCTCTCGTGGCGATATATTCTGTAGTTTTTAGCTTTTTTTTCGCATTTTTCGTGTAATAAGATGTGGAACAGGATTAATTTTACGTTTACAAAATTTTAGAAACAAGACATGTGCTAAGCACATCATCTCAAATTGATCGAAAACAAGAAGTTGATGAATTTTTTATCAACTTTTAAGCCTATTTTAATTTTGAATGACAAAAAACATCAATTTCGAATGGATTTACTTGAAAAATATTGCGATTATTTTCATACTTCCGAATTTTAACTAATACTTAGCGGGGAAGTAGAATTTTTACATCGTTTTTTATCGCTACATTTAATTCATATTTATTTTAATCTATAAGAATTAATTTTTGTCATAAAGATTTAAAATTAACTTTACCGTTGCGATGAAATCATAAAGAAATGTGAATTGGAAATTGTATCGTCACTCAAAAACAAAGCTCTGCTTGTATCTTGATATTTCCATTTCGAATTTCGATATTTCCGAGGGTGGGGTGAAAAGTAATTCAGTTTTTGTAGTGTAATGTTCTTAATATAGTGTTTTGATTGGTACAGGTTCCCAGCAGCTCAGTATTTGTACGGAGTGTGCTATAGTCTGTAGTTATAGAGTATGTTGTGAATGGCCGAAAGGGGGGGGGGGGGGAAAGACCTTGGTACGGAATTGCTCATGATAAATATGTTGAACTTGGCTTGAGAAAAGGAAAGTTGAACTGGGATGGAAATGAAGTGGAACAATATTTCAACAATAAATTACACATGACATTGTCTGGATAGCTTCCCATGTTTGAACTGATTTCAGTTGCATTTCTCAACTTTTTGGTGAGCTTAGAACTTTCTTTTTTCTTTGTCAAAAATCGATTTGACTTGGTAGGTCCATAGAAGGTTATTCATATGTAGATTGAGTGCCCTGTAGCTTATTCAAGCCTGATGTGTTTTTTTTATCTCTGATGATTCTTCTGCTCCCGCTCCCGACTTTATTTTCCGTATGGGACTTGATCCTTCTCCCCGTGTATCCTCAAGTGATGGAGTTGGGAGTAAGTGGATGGGTTCATGTGGCAGAATAGACACACAAGATCTCCACTTCCCGTGAGTGAGGCGGCGGGTGGTGGGTGTGTGTGGTCCAGACCAGATGGATCAAACGCTACTTGACACTTGTTCAGGGCTGAAGAGGGGGAAATGGAACCTTGTTATTTTATAGTTAGTGGGCAGAAAGAGTTCAATTGGGAATTGATATGTGATGCGGAGAGAGTTTTGAAATTGGTCAGCAGACGGTTTCTGGCTAGACTCGTTTCTACAATACAATGTTGGAAAATGTTTTGGAATTGAACGAATTTTTTAGTAATGAGTTGTTGTTGTTTTGTATTTTTTAGTGGGAAACTCAAAGATGCTGACTTTTGATGAGGTGTACAACCAGTCGAGTCCCACGAACTGTACTGTGTACTGTGGCGGAATTACCAACGGCTTGACAGAGGAACTGATGCAAAAGACGTTCTCTCCCTTCGGTCAAATCCAGGAGATTCGAGTGTTCAAGGACAAGGGTTATGCTTTCATAAGGTAGGTGATCCGAGTTGTCGTATTCTCATTTGAAACGTCACTCAGTTTCCGGACTGAGCTTTTCACCCCCAAAATATATCGCGAAATAATGCCTTTGAAAATGTTGGACCTAAAGTCAGCTAATAAATTTTTACGAAGTCAAAATTATAATCACATCTTTTGAATATAAAATCAAAGTCATTGAAAATAAATGATAGAATCACGATTTTCATGTATTTATGATACTAGATCGCTAAAATATTTGAAAATCACGAATTTTAAAATCCAACAACGTGTGCTTCCGAAAATTGTCAAATCAAGATATAAATCAAAAAAATTTGTCAAAATCGTAAAATTGAAATCAATTTGGAGCCCAAAATCGTCATTTTAAAGTCACCGATTCTGGTTTATTGATTTTTCTTGATTTTGACATTTCTTTGTACTGATTTTTGTACATCCCTCCTTAATATTAGTCTCACCGCAAATAAATCATATTCCCCGAACAAACTAATTTTATTTTACCGCCAAAATGACCATCCTTAATTTCTGTTAAAGTTAGGTTAAGATAGATGTTCGCCGAAGACTTTTGCAAATAGTGGACTTAAATTAGATTAGGTTTCGCCTTGCGGACCTGTACAAAATTTGAACCTAAAAAAGAAAACACTGACAGAATTAGCGATAAACTAAATTAATTTGTGGTCAAGGATTAATGTTAAGTTTAATTTTGCGCTTCCACTAAATCATCCCGTTATCCCATTCTCCTCCATTCACTTTCACTTATATTTCTTTTTTCTTCTTCCCAGATTTGCTACGAAGGAGTCGGCCACGCACGCTATTGTGGCTGTTCACAATACCGAGATTAATGGGCAAGGTGTGAAGTGCTCGTGGGGAAAGGAAGCAGGTGACCCTGCAAATGTGTCGAGCCAGGTCAGTAGTAATACTCGTTGTAGTCCCACGTTCCACGTCCCATGTCCCATCCTTCCTCATGATCTGAATTTTCTTTGTCTGATTGCAGCAACAACCGTATGGCTATGGGTCCGTGGCCAGTACACAGTATCCCTTTGGGTACGCGGCTGCTGCCGCCAGTCAACAAATGGGCTACTGGTATCCTCAAGGCTACCCTACGGCTCAAATGCAGAACACTTATCTGCAAGGGATGCAGGCCGGGTTCGCCTCTTATGGGAACTACGGCTATCAGCAGGGTTACATGGGGTAAGGGCTCCCTTCTTCCCTCTCTTCCCTCCTTTCACCACTTTGTCTTTCTCTCCGCTTTTCAAATGCTTTCCGGTGAAATGAAACGGGAGGCTTCTCTTGGTTCTTTCTTTTACTAGGCTGTATGGAGCAATGACAAAGCGTTCCTAGATGAGTACAATTAAGAATTCGAGCGAAATTGTAGATACTTATGCAGTAATCGCAGTTTTCGACTAAAAGGTGTAATTTAATGAGAATTAATTAATATGAAAAAGTAATTTTTTAATTTTTATGGTTAAGATTCAATTCTACGATTTAATGTGATTTTTAGAATGGCAAATATCTAGATTCCTTTAAATCCCGTTCTGTATGACAAACAATTGACTTTTTGATTCAGCAAAGGATCTAAGACGATTTCTAAATTGGCAAAAACTACGATGCACAAATTGGCCAGAAGCGGAAGTGCTGTTTCAAATATAATCATAAATTAAAATATGGAAAAAAAATATGGAATTATTAAAGGTTTTGTGCTACAATACTCAATTTTTGAAGTTTTTTGTGCTCTTCCCCCACTTTTTTTAATAAATGAGACAGACACACCCAAAATTAACTATGAATTAAATATACAACATATTAAATATATAACTAACTACTAAATTAAATATACATTGTCAAATTCACAATTGACAATGTAATGTACAAAAAACTCGAATTTTTTGACAGTTTCAATTTTTGTAGCCTTTAAATTCCACTTTCTGACATGAGTTAAACTCTGGTTAAATCTCATTAAATTACATTTAACCTAACATAATCCTGCTTAAACACCTTGTTCGGAACCTATCTAAGCATATCTAAAAATTTACGATAATAGCAACAGACGCTGAAATGCTAACCCATCACCAAACTAACACTAGATCTCTCAAATGCTATCCCATCACCAAACTAACTGTAAATTGCTGAAATGCTAACCAATAACCAAGCAAACGGTGAAAAGGTGACCTAACAGACACTAACCTACATCTACGATGCTTGTCTAAGGGTGAAAGCAGAATTTCGGGCTGCATAGTCGCGTGAGGCTTTTGTCTAAATTCAAGCGTGACTTGGTTCTCACGCTCCGGCCTCTTCCTTCGCCTTGCGCCATCTCCGGGTTTTGAACGTAGTGAGCTGAGTCTAGCATCTGGGCCTGACTGACTGTGCTGAGCTCCGCTTTCTCCGAGCGGCCTCTCCACTTCCGCCCAACTTTCACTCTCCAGTTTTCCTATTTGCTTCGCTAGTGGACCCTACTAGCGGGTTTTGTAGGAAGTCGGGATCTCGCTGGCATGTTCTCTGTGCTCTGGCCAATTGATCTCTCCAGCCTCTCTCTCTGTCCATGTCCACTAATGGAATCCCATTCTGAGTATATTTTGATCTCAGGGCTCAGGACGGTCCGCCGGCCCGTGAACAGACTCCGCAGCAGGAGTGGAACAATAAGGCTGGTCGTAATGGTCAGGACCAGAGAGAATGGTAAATGATGCTCTGAGCGCAGGTGATGGGATTTAGTGTCCAACCTACGAAACACGTTCAACTAGATTCTTAAACTCCCCTTCCATTTAGTCTAAATTCTACAATTATCCTTATGGCAATTTTCAGGGCTGGGCAAATTAAGTGGAAATGTAGTTGTAATTAAATGACAAGAATTGCAGCGTCAACTCAAACTAATTTTTAATTCCATATCGTATACTGTGATGTGAGTAACGAGGGTTGTCTTAATAATTTGGGATATTTTCGAAAAGCTGCAGTACCGATGAAATTGAATGGACTGGGCTAGAAATTTGGATAAGTTATCCATATGTACATACAGGTTGTATTACGAATGAGCATGGTAAAAATCAGCCCATTTTTTTGTTCTATAGCTCAACAGTATAAATTACAGTAACTTAACTGCATATATCTGTACAAGCTGTGAGGGTCGTTTCATGAATTTCAATTTTTTTGAAAAGCCTTAAATTTAATGAAATTGAATATGTATTGGGCTGTAACTTTAACCCCAGCTCAAGCCACATTGAAGTTACATTGCAACCAGAATAATGGACAAATAAATGCATATGGAGAGCGTTTAGTACAATTTTAATTTGAAATTAGCCCAATTCAATCATTTCTATCAGTTCTGCAGCTTTTAAAACGCGGCACAAAATTAATGAAACAACCCTCGTGCATACAACGTGTAAACATTTACAAGCCATGTGTAAGCCGGGCTGCATCTTGCAAATACGCAAAATTGATGAAAAATGAGTGATTTGTTTTGCGACGCAAAATCTACAGGTCGAAACTATCAAAGCCATGTTTTGGCTGGATTTTCGCGGAAATTGCAAAAATAAAAGTTGAAAAATTGGTGAATTGAAAAGTGCCAATCACGTGGAAGCTAAACTTCATGTTATTATTTAAGATATAATGCACATTGCCCATTCCATATAATTTGCACAGCCCTGTTTATTTTCCATTTAGCACAAAGTCCCAAACCCTTGACTCATTTGTTCTGACTCCTTTGGTTATGTATATGTTTACAGGAACGTTGGTGCAATGCAGGGCATGACTTCTTGGGGCCAAGGTGGAACCACTGCTTCACAGCAAATGACGGGAGCTGCTCAGAATGCTGCAGCTGCTGCCATTCAACAGCCAACTGCTGCCGCAGCCGCTGGGATGATGGCCGCTGCTGCTGCCTACCCAATGCAACAGTTTCAAGTGGATAAAAATAGATTTCTTCTATAAATATTTTATTGAATGTCATTTGAGATTTTGTCAGTGAATCACAATTTTGGTTCTTTTTCCTTTTCTTTTGCAGGCTCAGTGAAAACAGTCCTGTAGGTGTCCCTCACACTCTCTTGTTGAACATGTAAATTTTAGGAAAAATTGGGGATTAGTTTGTTAGTTGGTTCCATGTGTTGCCTAAAACCTGAGAAAATAAAATATAGTTGGTAGCCAAGCCATGTGTTGTGTGTGTACAGTACTGTTGAGACCGTTGGCCTGTTGTCCTTAGCTTAGAAACTTGTGTAAATCTGTCTTCAGCCCTCTACACCTCCTCCTCCTCCTCGAGTGAGCACTCTTTGTTTGAAGCTCATCTCTAACGACCCTCAATTACAAAAAAAAAAACACTAGCTACGAAAAAAAAACTGTTCTCATAGAAGAAGTCTCTGTTAAGTAAGTTTAGGTTTTCGGGGGTACTTGTGGGAAGCGTGAGTGTGCTTGTTCCGTCGAACCTTCTTTGGACTCACGTGGTTGTGTGTATAGGGAAAATGGGACAGTGGTGTGACGGTGTGACGACGGAAGACAAAAAAGCCACTCCTCACCGGTCCAAAGACCGTTCGTCGTTCCGTGTGCATGGAATGTTGGAAGAGACGACCCGACTCGTCTTCTCTTGTATATCTGTAACTTTGTTGTCATGGTGAACCAGAGTTCTGCCGGACTCTGTAGCTTTTGTAAGAATAGCGTGTGAGGATGATGATGGTAAGAAGTGAGTATTGTATACAACAAAAATATGAAATATGTATAATTAATTATGATATAGAGTTATATAAAATGAACCCTGTTCTGCTACGGTCTTGGGTCTCCAACTAGCTTCAACAAAACACACACAGAGAAAAAAATGAGAAAAAAATTGTTTGAGAGAGCCAAGAAGGTGGTAACTTAACTGGTAACAACTCCAATAGTATGTAAGAGCCTCCTAAGCCTATATTTAGTGACTAGTTGTTGATTCTAAACGTATTTATGAGGAATTTGTGGGAAGAAGTTGAGATGATGATATTAGTTGTATGCTAGAACATCTCCTCTAAATCCCAACAAAACTACTGTCTTGTAATGTTGTACACATGTGAGCCATTGTCTGCTAGAGACATTGGTTCTCTGGAATTACCTAGCGTACTTCGGTATGAGGCTTCTGACTAGACATCTATGCAGATTTAAGTAATAAAATAAGTTTTTTGAGCTGTAACTACCATACCCCCCCCCCCCTTTTAGCCCCTTCTCTAATTTTCAATATTTACTGAGTTGTGGCTATTTTTCACCATTCCCCAACAACCAATAAATTATGTTTGAGAAGCCCCAGAATAAGTTTAGCGCCTAAAACTACCAATAGCAAGTACTAACCAGGTATGTTGTACCAATTAAAAAAAAACTAATAAAAAGATGAATAAATGAAGGAGTTGAGTAATTGGTAACATTTCCGTCATGACTACCGACTTTATTCAATTATGCCCAGATGAAGCTTCGTGTATTCAATTCATATGAAATAACACATGCATTTGTGTAGTAGAGCAGATTCAGCACTTTCCGCTACAAATGAACTGCTAAACTCGTTTTATAGGTTTCTTTTTATTGTAGTCTTTATTCTAGAGAGTGTTTCACCAGAAAGAATGTTTTTATTTAACCTGTGCTATGTTTAGCAGAGTGAGCCATGATTGGCTCACTTTTTTTTAAATATACGCATCACATAACATGCGGAACCTACGAAATAAATCAATGTATTCTCCAATTTTTTTAGGTCACTTTAAGAAATTTTTTAGTAATTGTCCAAGAACAGCTGCTGAATTTTCATTTTATGCCGAATTAATGAAGATGCCAACGTATTTTTTTTAAAGTTGCCTGACAAATGTAACTTTGATAAATCTAGACAACCCTTAACTTGTAGCATTTTTTACAAACCTTAATTTCTTGATTAAATTCAATCAATTTCAACAGTAAATCAGTTGCTAGAACCAATCACGCATCCTGTACATATTCGGAATTTTAAGTACAGTTTTATTACAGGAGATTCGGTAAGGTCCAGAAGCGCTAACAGAGTGTTGGGTTACACGCTACGGTCTACATATTACAAGTGTAGCCTATTCACATGACACTCGTACATCTATAGAGTAAGTCTAATTACATTAGAACCAGGATTTAAGAAAGTTACCAATTCAAGATGTAACTTCCTTTACACAACCATCTTAATTGCTAGTTTTTATGTGCAAGTTAATTTCACCTTGACTATTTGACTAATATTCATGGTACAGCATAGAGTATTGTATTTACTTAGCACATGGGTTTCAGGATCCCTGTTTGTTACAGATTTAACTAACATATATTTAAACATGTAGCAGAATGAGAAGTTTAAGTTCTGAAAATATTTCTAATATTTTTTTCCCGGTTTATATATTTTTATACATAGAATTTAAGCCCAGATGCACACATTTAGAATGTGGCTGGAAAATTCTTCACAATTGGTAGTATTGGTCTTCCAGTCGTGCATCGTGTATCGTGCACAGCACTCAAAAATGCGTTTAAATTACAACTAAATCTTTAATGCCTGGAGGCAAACTTAAAAATTCAAAACATATTGCAATCCACACACCTAAAATTCTTGAACGAATTATATACTTACTAAACTGTTTTAGTATCCTAATTCTTAAATTAAGTATACCGTACAAGTTCTACATACTTACCATACAATATTCAGTGTGTATCCTAGCTAAACACAGAAGACTAGCCACTTACCAATGAAGCACTTACCTATAAATATGTACAGGGTGGATACGATAATTTACAAACCTCTTTAACAAAATACTTCAACCCGCATCGGGAATACGAGGGAATTTGAAGTATGTTTTATTTTTACAAGATTTTTCAAAATATTTTTTTAAGAATTAAAGAATAATCCGGATAACAGCAATATTTTGTGAAAACGTAGAATTTAAAACCAATGGAAGCAGCAATTTTCCCAAAATTTCGTAGCTTTTGTGCCAATTTTAACTGTTTGTTTTCAAAAAAAAGCTTCTAATGATCTTTTAACAGTTTCTGAGAATATATACCTGAGCTGCTTTAGTCGGGTATATTTTCGAAGAAAAAAACATCATTACAAGGTACTTAGCTCTCTTTTTCGGGCTGAAGATTTTTTTCACAGGATGCAATAATTGTATCCACCCTGTACAGATATAATTCCAAAATACCCTATGAGTATTATACGGAAACGCAATGAAGCGTCCCGTCGCTTTCCCCATTCCATCTATCTAATTCACGCTCCGTTTTAAAAACTTTCTCTCCCTTCACTAATAATTTACCACGCCAGGAAGTTCCTATGTAGTCATATCTCGACAAGTCCGTCGTCTGTAGCTGTAGGGAGGAAATTGGAAGTTCAAAGATAAACGGAAGAATCGATCTGGTTCTCATTGAATCCCGCTGGTAACCTTGAAACGGGCGTAATAATTTGGGCGTTTAACCGCCTAGGGTCATTTTATTTGGTTTGATAGAGCTTCGCCACAAAAATCCTGTTTTGCTTAAAATACGCGGCTCCAATTTTAAACGAGTGAATTCAGAAACAAATGCAGAAAAATTGTAGTCAACTGAATGCGGGTCGGTCTAGTCTCTAGTGTGAGGTCCGAAATGTGTCGGAAATTAGAAGGGCTCATTGGTGGTTCCGGTCTGTCTTGTCGGATATTGTTAATTGGGAACGTGATCGTACTGGTGAGTTGACATGGAGAGACCTTTTGGCATCTGGGCAAGAAGAGAGAGAAAAGTGTTGGGCCAGCAGAATCACAAAACAGTATCGAGCATCTCGAGTGACTGAAGAATCCGCTCGTCCCTCGAACACCATTCCACCAACTCATCGATTGTCACCACGCCATCTTGATTCAGATCGATTTGCTACAAATAGAATGGAACAAACAAACAGAAAAAAACATTTCCGATTTTCACACTTCAGAGACAGACGAGAAAAATAAAAGAAGTAAAACTAGAATAATGGGTCTTTTCCCAATGTTCAACAAGAGTAGGATTTAGTTTATACCGAATTATCCTTAAAAGGTTTCTAAATTGGGTTACGCTCGTACATTGGGAGGGTTATGGTTTGATTTTGGGTCGATGATACCTCGAATTCAGTTCTTCGTTGACCAGCATTTTCGATACCAAATAAACAGAATTAAATGCCACTAACTGCAGAAACATAATTCAATTTAATCAGAATTAGTTAAGGCGAATAAGAATGCATATATTTTCAAACTGCTCCAAGAACAACTCAATTCGGAAATTTAAGTTCAGCTCCCTGCTTAAATTCTCATTTAGCGCTTATTGCTGACGTTTTATTTAGAACTTTTGTCGCCTAAAAGATTTCAAGGCAAGAAACAATTTATTTAGCGTCAGATCCGCGTTTTATATCGCCTTAACTGCAGTACCACTTTCATGTTTAAAAAAGCGCATACTTCAATACTGACGTTTTTCATGCATTATAACTGAAAACAAAGCTAAAAATTGACAAATCATGATTATCTTCATAATTTATTGACAAAACACAAATATATTCGTTTATATTGATAGCACTATAAGCCAAATCACGAAAAATATAAAATTCATACATAAAATGTTTTTATAATAGTAATTTTATTTAATTTTTAATGAAATAAAACATTGAAACCATTTGAAGAGTATATAGACTAATGAAATCCAGCACTTTATACCATGTCAACAAGTCAACTTAAAAAATTGAATCATAGACTCAAAAAATCTAGAAAACAAAACTTAAAAAAATTGACACAATGGAATCTTTTAGGTTCTGAAATCGTGTCGAGCCCGGCCAGAAACTTACCATAAGAGCCTAACCCCGATAATGTCCAAACTGACCATGTCACGAAACAAGGAGTACTTGTGTCACTCTGATCAAAAAGCATGTAAACAAATAACTGGCAGCCTGTCTCTAATAAATGGACAGAGGACAGACATGCACAAGAAGACAAAAGACGGGACGCGGTCACGCATCAGAAACAAAATCGTAAATTGAGAACTGCCCATTATTTGTCTTCACTCGGCCTCTCTCAACTTGTCCAGAATAGTAATGAAAGCCGGGAGTTTGTACAGCGAAAAAGGCCTGGTACCCAAGGGAACCCTAAGAATTGCTAAAGACTTCATTCGTTAGCGAATAAGCGGCTCAAACTTCTCATCCCAGCATATTTAATCCCAAATTAGTCCTTCGCTCCGAGTAATTCCAAGTTCCAAGCTTCTGCCGAATTCTTGAGTTTGGTTTACGACATTTGTGGGTAGTCTATAATTCTATTGCTTAATAGCCATAAAGTGCGTTGATGCGGAGGGAGCTCTGTGACGAATGAGTTTCTTCTGTCGAGATGCGCTAACATAGAGTCTGCCCAAAGTGCAAAAAGGTCTGTAATGAAATAAAAGTCTGTAATGCAGTCCCAGGTGACTTCTGCTCTTATCTGCCTCATCGTAGCTCCAGGTTTGTCAGTTCTACTTCTCCAGAACATGTTTTAGTGGGGCTTCTGGAGCGACTTGTATTTTTATCATCTGGGCTTACGGACTAATTATTCTATTCTCCTGACACCACTCCGCCTTCCCAAGAATAGCACTCGAACCATCTTCCACTTGATGAGTTTGCCTATGGGCTCACTCATCATAACTTATTCCCTTTACGGAATCAGGCGGAAACTCGGCTTTTTTAACCGGAATTGGGGGCCCTGTCTTGTCATGCAAAATACATGGGGATGATGGAGACTCCTGTATTTGGAGCAAGTCAAGGTACTTCAACTAGAGCATCTTATTCTTGTTACGGAATGCTTAAGGCTAATTTTTGGAATACTGCGCCGGGATGTTGGGATACATTTTTGAAAAGGTCATAAGCTTCTATTGGCGATGCATTGTTAAGGCTGTATATTTAGAGTGTTTTGCATTTTTGCAGAGCCAACTCGAAAATTGAATAAAAATCGAAGAAGCCGTAACCTATTATTTGCATTTATCTGGGATTTTCAATTAATTATAACAAGCTTCGACAATTTTAAAGGTTTTTGGATTGTAGAAGGGAAACAGCAAAGGATATACTCTTTTGCGTTTTGACAAATTTTTGGTTAAATAAATGTAATTTCTTATGTATTTGGTCGTTTTTGGTCAACGTTAGTTAGAATCTCAAGCAGCAAATGTGAAATTAATATTTAATGTTCTCTTTTTAGGGAAAGATTTCGAAATTCGAAACGTTACATGAATATTTGTGTTTTCTGCTTTCCAAAATATTTACTAGAATTAAACTCGTGATTTTAAACTTAAACACACATTCCGTTGTCAAGGTGAACCTTAGGAACAGTATTATTTTTCGAAAAAGTTATATTAGGATCGGAAACAATAGCCCGACTTTTTGCAAATCATCGCTGCTGCATAAATTATATTTTGATGCCAATCCAATACAAATTTTATGTCTGTTTCTTTCACAAAAATCTCAAAAATTGTTTTTTATGAGCTTCAATTTTAGAATTTTCCAAAAGTAGTAGGTTATATTTTAAATAAAAATTAATTTAGTTGAGTAGTGAGCTAGTTTTAATCTCAATTTACTTGTTCAGGCTGCAGATTTGAAAAAGCGTGACAATTATAGCATCCACCCTGTATTTCTGGAAAGTTTTTGCCATATAAATATTTCAGTATTTTTTGGAGAACGTCATGAGACACTGGGTGTAGTCGTGGCCGAAGCAGAAATTGTTAGACGAGGACTTTAGTTTTAAAACCCGTTCTTTCGTGTGGTCCCAAAAAGGGAAAGTCCCAAACGACAACTGTCTTCAGCCGGCTGCAGTTTCCCTTGTTACCTTCATTACTTATAGTCCCTTAATTTTCTTTTATGGTCCATTCTGTGTCCCGACTCAGGCTCTTTTTATGTGAACTGAGTCATTGGGAGGCCAGGTTCCTGATGACGAGCTCTGGAGTCACTCCGTCAACCTTAATGACTGGCGGAGAGGGTGGATTGGAACACTGGAAGGAGTATGGAAGTGGAAGAGCTGGAGAAAGTTCTGGGATTGAGTAAGTGCCTCAGTTTGTCCTGATTGCTCAATGAAGAAGAGACTCGTTCAAATGGGAAACTGCTTCCATGCATATCTAATCTCTTCCAGTTCCAAATAAAACTTGAACCCTTGATCCACGCTTGAGAGGCACGGCCCAAACCATGTTTGGAAATGGAATTAAATTATATGCTTTTCTCCTCATTTCACAATTGACTGAGGGCGGAATGCATGCAAATCAGGGAATGCTAAGTCTTTCTGCTGGGCTCAGGCATTTAAAAGTCACAATTCAAAAAGCCTAGGTTCAACGCATGTCTGTTTTCAAAATTCTAGAGTGAGTCTCTATTAATTAATGTAGAAAGGTTCGTTTACATTAAGAATCGGAACATAATGTCAACTAAAATAGGCAGAATAGTTAAGCATTTAATTTTTGCAAATAAAAATAATTCATATAAAACTCAAATGGCCAAGTACTGAACGGCCATACTCGGAAAATGTTGAAAGCATCAACTTAAAGGTAACCTGCCAAAATTATTGGCATTACAAGAAAGACAGTACAAAGAACCAAAAAATTTACAATCACAATATCTATAGAAGAAATTCCTTCGAAAATTATTAAAATATACAGTAAAATTCCAAAAATAAATTCAAAAACACCAAACTATGAATTAAAATGGGAATAGCATCGACATGTGGAAAGATAGGATTAAAATCTTAAAATGTCGATGTTTAAATCGACTAAAAACTCTAAAAATTGTAAAACCGAAGGGTCGTATTTAAATTGAAACGTAATTTCCTATTCTTAATAAAAACACGCTTGTCCAAGATGCAGCTGACGAACTGGGCAAACTTTGACTACCCAATGAAAACGGAGAGTGTTATTAGACTGAATTTAGAAAGCTGTGGAGGGACACGTGCGGATCAGTTAGCTGGACATGTAAACGTAGCCACTCTGCATCGCACATCTGGAGCCAGCCCTCAGATATGCCGAAGGATCTCAATGACATGACAGATCATTAGAGCAATCTGGTCTGGCGAGGAACCTCTGACTTTAGCCTCCTTTACGGAATGATGATGCTGATACTGAGAATCTGGTACTGTCTGGCCTCAAATCACATTTATGCGCTCCAGCTGGCCTTTTTTAAAAATATTCATCCAAACTGCGTCTCATTAAATTCTACTTTGTTTTCGGCATGGAAGTGTCACACCAAATATATTGTAACCTTTTTACGAAGGTAATTTTATTAATTTTGACATTTTTGAAATCTTGTAATTTTTGCCAATTTTGCTTGTTTTACAGGATTTCAAAGATTGGTCAAAATTAATTAAACAGCCCTCGTAGATATGTATGACCTTGAAAAATTTAAAACCCGTTGATTGGTCCTTTTCTATCAATTTTTACTGAGTTTGTTTGCTCTTATTGAAAAACTGTCACCTGCTAGGATTCTTCGCTACTATTGAACGGTTCACTCTCCAATTTGTTGTACTTACTATGAATTGTCGCCTGTCAAAAATGGTTGTTGCACTAAATTTTCGCGTATGTACCAGGATTTTTTGTTGCTACAAATTGTCGTCTTCCAGGTTGTTTCGTTGCTAATAATGTGTCGCCTAGCAGAATTTTAAGTTGCTAGTTGCTACATATTGTCGCCTACCAGGTTATTTTGTTGTTCTAGATTGTCGCTTACCAGGATGCCGACACTAAAATTCCCGATTCAAAATTGACACAATTTGGTATGCATGTGATAGGTCAAAAGCTATATTTTTACATGTAATTGACATGCAAACATTCAATTTGAGAGAGCATTTAATATTATACCAAATTTTTTTCTGGATTGAAATGTCAAATTCAACTAAAATATCGTGTAAAACTCTTGGCCTTAAAACATAACCAGGAAGGAATGTGCGTATGAAAAGGGAAAGCCCGCCTCTTCACTAATTGTTCCATTCCTTTACAATTCACTTTCAGTTCAAATAAAAGCGTGAATTCCTTTCCATTTGAACCCATTCTGTGAAATAATGAGAAGGATTTGACTTTCTGCTCAATTCCTAATTTTCTCATGACTTGAGAACCTGAAAAGCCAGAACCTGTTCCGAGGTAGGAATTGTTCACAGTCGGCTCTTGAGAGTGATTTATGGGAAGTTGGGCGTGGGTTCGGAATTGGATATTAATTGTTCCGTTCCCTCCCGCCGCCTCAGAAAGTCGGGCATTTGCATGAGCCTTCCTGCCTTCTTCCTGTCCTGCCAGAGTTAGGGTACCTACTTGGTACTTACATGGAATATCCGTTCCACATGCTCTCTGGCCGAATTCTCCTCCACTTGCGGCTCCGTGTTCCTGCCCAACATCTCGTAAATGGATGTCACCACGTCGAGCATCTCATTCTTAGTAATGAGCCCATCTCCATTCAGATCGTAGAGTCCAAAAATCCATTGTAACTTCTCCTGCATCGAACCTCGGGACACTTTTGACAGAATCCCTAAAAACTCCTACGCGGAACATCCAGAAAGAAATAGAAAAAAATTCATCACATTATTTACAATCTCAATATTTCAAAGTTTTATGTAGTAGGTGGCGAAAACTGAGAATATCATCAATGACAATGGCTAAATATGGAATGTTGAACATGAGAAAAATCTAGCACGGGCATTTAGTTATATTTAATTATATTTTTTAAAATTGCATTTGAGAAGAGAAAATTGAAAAAAGTCCACGTAAAATTAGGATATAGTTGTAATTTTTGTAAAAGTTTCATTAATTCAGGATATTTCGAAATATTTTAAAATACGCATTACCTCATGATCAGCTCTACCTCGTACACTATACTTCTGTACATTGTTTTTCGACTTTATTCATGTAAATTCCGTGTAAATGGACTGTTTGTTGTTTTCCTCCTTTTTCCTAGCATAGGGTGGGCCCAGTAGCATTTTTTCTTGGAACCGTCGTATGGGACTGGAGCTCTCGTATCTAATGACAACGTTAAAATTATAATACTTGCTTAGAATTATTTCCATGTACCGTTATGTGAGAGCATTTGTGGAGTTGCTAACGTTGCCATGACACTTTCGAACTCCAGTCCCATTCCACGGTTCCAACTCTGTAATGGTAAAATCGGCTATTGGATCCACCCAAGATTGTTTGAGCCTTATAAGGTTAGTCCATGCGCCTGTTTTCTTTTCATTTTTTTCAATTTTGAATAAATACTGTGTTGGCATGGGACAAGCCTTGTTGTTAAGATTCGGACTGGAGACGTCTGTCTGTCTCCAGTCGCAAAAATTGAAGTTTCAGCTGCAGATGGAATTGATTCATACTACCACCGTCGAGAGTAGTCGCAAAGTAAAATTGCTCCTCGTTTCACTTATCTCCTCTCTTTTATCTCTCTTGTCCTTCCGTCTTCATATATTCGACTTACAGTACTATCAAAGTATGCCCCCAAAGGCAATCCCTGTACCCAATGGAGGTCAAAGTCAACTCTCTGGAATTCCCGTTCAAACCCGAGGTCAGCGGAAAAGAAAGAAAACCAGAATCCCTGACGAAAGTGACAACACGGATGGTGACCCTGACACAGACATGGAACAACAGGGTGCCGAATCTCAAGATACAGTACTCAACTACTTCAAATCTATCAAAATGGACATGAGTGAAATTGTACAGAAATTGGATTCCTCAATAATTGCTCAAAATACAAGGATTGACACAGTCGTCCATGCAGTTCAGGCTCTTGAAGATCGTGTATCAAAAATTGAAACGTGCGAAACTGGTACATCGGGCACAAGCTCAGAGCTGGAAAGACTTCAGATCGAGATACGCAAGTTGTACTTAATAATAGTGGGGATAAAAGAAGCGGAAAATGAGACTGAGCAAGTTTTAATTCAACTAGTAAAAGATTTCTGCAAATGTGAGCTAGAGGTGCGTGATATTGAAATTGACACTGCTTTTCGTTTTGGAAATTCTTTCAACGGAGCCCGTAACATCAAAGTCCGCTTTGCCAGCTTGAGACACCGTAATGCCACTCTCAACGCTAAATCTAAGTTACGTCAAAAGAAAATTCCGGTTTACATTAACGAGGATCTTCCTCCTGTCACCACGAAACGCAGAAAGTTGTTGAGAAGTGAATGCAACAAAGCATATGCCCTGGGAAAACAAACACGTCTGCTTGGTGACAAACTATGGATTTCAGACATCGCATACGTAATCAACAGTGCAGATCAACTCGTCCAGTGGAAACCGACATCAAATCCCTCTAATTTCTACAGAACGCTCAATCCTCACTCTTCTACATACCGCCCCAACTCTTCACAACCGGGAACGCGTCAAAATTCTAAAACTTTTGATTTTGTGTACAATCATAACATTCGTGCTCCTACTTCCACCGCTTCCTCTTCGGACTCAGCGTCAACCTCCTCCTTAGTCACAAATACTTTGCCAAAGACCTACAGTGCGCAACCACCTTCTCCTTCATGGAATGGACCCTGGCCACCGATCACTTCCGTGGCGGTCAACCCTCAACCTCAGAAAAACTGACTACATGGACATGGACATGGACAAGTGCGGAACGAACCTGGGCATGAGTGGAATGGTCCTGGATCCAACACTGAACCACGAATCAAGCCTCAGCACATAAGTATAGCTCATCACAACGTAAGGTCCTACTCTAATAAATTTGCAGGTATATTTCAATTAATTTCTATGAATAATGTGGATATTTTTTGTATATCCGAAACATGGCTTAATGATAGAATAAACATATGTACTCCACAAGGCTACAATATAATTCGTAATGACAGGCCATCCCACGGTGGCGGTGTTGCAATACTTTACAATGAAAAAATTAAATTCAAAAATATAGTGATTAATACAGTTGATTGGAAAATCCCACATTCATTAGAACTTGTTGGTGGCACGTTTCAGCTAGCCTACAACAAATGCTTCATAGTATTTGTGATTTACAGAACATGTAGCATTTCCAATGACCTGGAAAATTTAGATCTTTTCCTTTCGACAATGGTTTCCACCAACAAGACATTCTATGTTGTCGGCGATTTTAATTTAAATATGATTTAGCCCGAGAGTCATGCAAAAAAGTTGCTATCAATATTAAGGAAACACTCCTTGGTTCAAATTGTCAATATTCCAACAAGAGGAAGAAATTTACTTGACTTGGTGATAACAAACGATAAATCAGTCATAAATGTCAAGGTTGAGGATGCGGGGTTCTATATGTCTGATCATTTAGTGACTGGTTTCAATGTGCCTGTCAGAAGAGAAGTTTTGAAATTTAAATCAATTTACTATAGGAATTATAAAGGCATTGACATCATGGACTTGAATGTAGTGCTAGCGAAGACGGAATTCCCAGCGTTTGACTTTACCTCTGGGAAAAGTATCAACGAGGAGTTCCTAAGATTTGCTACCACTACTATTCAGATTTTTGATGCGTTGGCCCCGATTAGACAAATCAAAATACCTGAAAAAAAGTTTAACGTTCCAATTTCAAAAAAAGTTAGGGTTTTACTAAAGGAAGCAGATTTTCACTACAGAAAATGGTTGGACACAAAAATTCTATTCCACCTTGAAACCAACAGAATCCTTAAAAAACAAATAAAAAATCATGCAACTGAAGATGCTAGGGAACATTTTTGCAATTCTATTCAAAGAAAGGGCTTATGGGATACTTTACACAATGTGTTCAATTTAAATTTCAAGTCCAAAGGTTCTTGTAGTTTTAGGGATTTAGACCCAGAAACACTCAACAAGTATTTCACTGAAATACCCTTTCCACCTGGAGTTCACCCGTTTAACACTTTAAACTCCGAAGTTGAAGCAGTTTTACCTGAATCAGATTCATTGTTCTATGTATCTAATGTTTCACGAAAAGAATTGCTTAAGGCTTGGCGTGGAGTCAAAAACAAGCAATCAAGTTATACTGACATAACGGGTTTAAGCAAGAGAATGTTTGATATTCTGATGAAATTTCCAATTTTTTTAAATTCACTACTTAACTTTTGCAACCTTAGCTTCAGAAGTGGTAATATTCCAGATATACTCAAAATATCTCGGATTGTACCAATTCCTAAATGCAAAAATGCTAAATCAAATAATGAGTTCAGACCAGTGGGTATTTCTCCTTTCATTATGTCGATGCTTGAAACTATATACCTTAAGAAATTAACAGTGTTCGTTGAAAATGCAAATTTCCTTTCAAAATATCAATTTGGAGGCCGGAAAGGTCATTCCACTGAGCACGCAATGGTTTCAATAATCGACATAATACAGGAGAAGATTGACAAAGGAATGTTCTGTGTGCTCATTAGCCTTGACCTGAAAAATGCATTTCCGTCAGTTCATAGGGGAAAATTACTCTCAAAAATTAAAAACAAATATAAAATTTCGGACTTCTGGTTGAGGAATTACCTCAGTAATCGTAAGCAGTACGTCGACATTAATGGTGTGGTCTCGCAGCATAGTGATATGCTCATTGGACTGGTACAGGGCAGTGTAATTGGTTCACCGTTTTTTACTTTTTTCATAAATGACATAGTAGATGTAATATCTGTTGCAGTACCTGAAATGTATATTGACGACACGAATTTAGCCTATTTCGGTTTACCCAAAGACGCTGATGCTGTGATAAGGACAATTGAATCTGAACTGATTCATGTAAATGAATGGGTCGAAGCAAATTCACTTGCCTTGAACAGTGACAAGACCAAAATGATTGTCATTGCCTCTCCAAATAGGTTAAAAACCATTTGCACCGTTAGAGTATTTTTTAATAATATTATTATCGAACAATGCAACAGTTTGAAATGTCTAGGTCTAACCATTGACCCTAGTTTAAGTTGGAAAAAACATATCGGTAATATTTCCAAAGCTTGTTTTTTTAGGATACGTAGCTTGTATAAAATACAGCATTACATACCTGATGAATACAAATTAATTCTTGGACATGCACTAATTTTATCTCTCGTGAACTACATGTCTACTATATGGAGCGCTACCACAAATAGCAATCTTAAAGTAGTTGAACAAGTAATCAGAAGCTTGGCTAGATTCATTACCGGGAAAGCTAAACATGATAGTGTTGCCCCAACAATATGCAATGATCTTAAATGGCTTTTCCCTGAGGAACTTGGTATATATAACATGATGTGCATACTGTACAAGCTACAACATGGGTCGCCTGTGCCGTTTTTCCTGCCTTTTCTTAAACTTAGAAGTGAAGCACATAACTACGCAACGTCAATGTCCAATAAACTCTGGTGCAAATTAAATCCAAAAACCAAATACGGGTATGCCACATTCTACTTTAGAGCCATTTCTCTTTGGAATAATTTACCAATTGAAATACAAGCTACACCAACATTGACTAGCTTCAAGAAAAAACTTAAGGATTATTTACTCATTCAACAAAAGCTACGTTTAGGTATTCATTAAATAAGAATAAGTGGTAAGAATTCCGGTATGGTAGGCATAGATCAGATAATGGCTGCCCGAATAGCGGGATACATTCATCTGGTCTAGGACATTTGGACAGCTAAATGTGCGGAAACAATGATGGTACTACCATGAAGCGTAGGCTTTTTGCAGTACTTGTGCGTTTATCCAGAGCTGCTGTTGGGAAGGTGAATTGCTCATAGGAGGCTTATTAAAAGTAAAACAAAATGCCCCTAAACAGGGTTGGCCATTGAGTGTCTCACTTTCCAGCGGTGGATGTCTGTGTACTTTTACTGTTGACTGCTGAAGTTTCATAGTTAAGTCTAGTTATCTAAGCCAATGTTAAGTGACGATCAGAAAGGTAAACTAAAATTGTCTGTACTAGAATATCATAATTTTAATGAATGACTCTCGGGCTAAATTGTTAAATAGATAAATTT